>JASAND010015722.1:0-75713 GCA_030248195.1 Trissonchulus latispiculum
ACATAACTTGAAGTGTGGGGACCCTACACGGACGAACTTATAATCATTCGAATCGTCTCACGAAGACCTACAGCTCTGCTCTTGAGAAAATTAACTCTTTACAGTGAGATAACCTCGAAACTTGATTTTCGAGGTCCAAAACTGGCCATTTCTCGACAAATCAAATATTGCAAGATTTCGACAGTTTCATCAGCAACAAGTACTAATCATATTTGTAGTCCTAAAGCACATGTTATGCTATGCTGCTCTTTGCGGCATCTGTGCCTACATACAGCAACGAAAATGTGAAATTTTAGAAATCGAACCAGATTGTTTTGAACACGGATTTCTCTCAACTCATGCAACCAAAAAAACTGGTTTAGACACTCATTTTTGGGACAATTTCCGAGGGCTATTTTTCATGGTTCCGCGTTTGCCTTTCCGTTCGAAAGAAATAAGCATCCAAACTTGAAAATTTTGACGAAAATTAGACAAAAAGGACATTTTTCTCAAAATCTTGAGTTTATCTGATCACTAAACGATTTTAGAAAAACTAGCCCTTGGAGAGACTTCTCTTTTGAAGTCTGGGTCGCTTTTCTTTAAATTTCCCACCTTTCGAGAAGAAATCCATGTTCAAAAATGGTTTTTCTTTCGCATGTTCAAGACGAAGAGTAAAATGAGACAGATATACAGTACACTACCTAGCTGTAACCAGCACATTCTAAGCTTTAAAATTATATAAAAGTTATCGTTCAATTCAAAGAATTCAGCAAATTACAGTCTTTCAAAATTTGCTGCAAATACTAGTGTTGTTTCAGTAGCCGATTTTAGTTTCAGTTTCAGTTTCAGTATCAGTCGGCGGACCAAAATAGTTTCAGTTTCAGTTTAGGTTTCAGTCGGCAACGTAAAATAATTTCAGTTTCAGTTTTAGTTTCAGTCGGAGTTTCAGTTTCAGTTTCAATTCACTTTAAAAAGAACGGTTTCCAGCCCTCTGAGTTGACATAAAGCACAATTTGATACTTATTCAGCCTCCCCAGCAGCAATACTAATAGAATCGAAGCTCAAAATCTTCAAAATGTCAAGTTTTAAGGAACGGCTGAAACTAGTTTCAGTCAGAGTTTCAGGTTTTCACCCAAATTAGTTTCAGTTTTAGTTTCAGTTTCAGTGACTGAAACATCACTAGCAAATATATACCCGAACCAGCACCTTACGTTACGGTAACACACTTATAGTCAGTCGCTTTACAACTTTACTATTCAGAAAATTTTTCGACTGCTTAGGGTTAAAGAAACAACAACGCAAATTGATTTTCGAGGTCAGAAACTGGACGTTTTGCGAAAAGTAAAAGTTTACCAAATTTCGACACGTGTTGCGTGGGTCCATACGGACACCCACGCATTTAGTCAAAAATTTTACTTCCATGGGTCCAAATGGACCCAAGCTTTCGTTTATTTTATAAAATTCGGGAAAATTAGTAACAGCTGAAATGACTATTTTTACATTTCCTATGTTTCTCTGTGTGATGTGCAGTATATCATGCCAGAATTCAATTGGCCCCCACTCCATAGTGCAGATTTTTGGATTCTACTCCACAGAATTTTGGAGTTTTCATGGTTGGCTTGGCAACATGCAATGGGTTAAGGGGGCTCTTGCATTACCGGGATAGCTAGTGAATGACGTAGTATGAGCTGCTGAAATTTTGTCACAACATACCCCACTAACCGAATATGTTTAAAATTGAGCAATCTGTCCAAATTTTATAATCCCGATAATGCAAGCACTCCCTTAATGCATGCAAAGTTCCAGATTTATCAACTTCAAACCCTGGTTTAAATGGCTGGCCTCTGTCGACTTACCTAGCCTGAATACTTAGAATTATATCACAATAAAGGATAGATCCAGGTATCGATTTTGATAAGACTGATCCCAGATATCCAAGAAGTCCTACTAAATTAGGCAGCGCCAAAAGATTTATAAAAGTTATATGGTATTGAAGTGAAAATGTTTTGACAAAATTTATCGTGAATTTAGCTAA
The DNA here is from genome assembly GCA_030248195.1 of Trissonchulus latispiculum. NCBI lineage: Eukaryota > Metazoa > Nematoda > Enoplea > Enoplida > Ironidae > Trissonchulus > Trissonchulus latispiculum. The sequence continues at coordinate 2,015 of JASAND010015722.1, forward strand.
ACTTTGGCACAGCCCCAGCAAAATTAATTAACCATAATAAATAACAATAAAATGCTAATTAAAGGGATTCCAACTATAGAAACGTTTTGACTTCCCAAATTAATTAATATTTAAATTTTTAAATGTAAATATTAATAGTAACAAGTAGGCCCCAAAAGGGGGCAGTATTCCTTATAGACCTTTTCTTTGTTCAAATGCAAACTTGTTTTTGTAGGAAGCTCAAGGTTTTGTTTACAATTTCACTTGCCTTCCCAAATCAGGGAGATCATACCTATTCTTGCCATGCCTGGCTGAACTTGTGATGTCCAGCGCAAGCTAGTACCTACCTAATGCACCGATGTGTAGCTCCCTGGTGCTAAAAAATCTGCAACCGTTTAGATTGCTGGCAGTCGAAGACTGCGCGACGGCTCTCAGTTCTGTTCCTTACACCTGAGCTAGCCCTGTGTTGAAGATAGGGCTTCTAAATGGAGAAATGACTCACTATGCACTAAACATATAAGTTTCCGTTTTATACATTCCTGCTCCAGCAGGAATAAAAATATTTGCTTAAGTTGTACAACGTTTCCCAATTGAACTTTCTTTACTTGATTAAAAACGTTTCTACTGTCTTCCTGTACTGTTAGCGTTAACTTATCGGAATGATAAATTTAAGCTTAACTGAATGATAAACAGAAGCAAACCTTCCGTCCGAATAACATTTCGTTTGTATAAAATTTCTAGCACCATAAAAAACCCAGTTAACAATCAGACTAAGTTGATACTTTTTTGCTGGTTTCCGCAAAAATAACTTCGTTAGTCATTTGCAGAAACCAGTTTTTTGCGTCAATTGATTTTTACTGCCCTACTAACACCAAGCCAGTAGTGTTCAAATATTCGCACAGGTGAAGGCCTTAAGTTTGAAAATGTTTGTTTTTTAAACAAGAGTCTTCAAATTATTAGACAGAACGTGCAGTGTTTGTTTGTTGGTTTGGTGTTATATATTAATATTGGATTTCATTAAGCAATTAACTGACTTTTGTTATTGTTATTAATTAACTGAACTAACATGACTATAGCCGTTCTAGCAGAGTTTGCGACATTTTTCGTTTTCTAAGGTTTACTTACCACGGCTGTCTTAATTGTTAATTTTTTGCTGAATTTCTCGATGTTTTTGATGTTGTAAAGATTACTAGATTAAGCGATCATATAATCTTTGTGTCATTACTTACTTAACAGTGCAGAATCAAAACGTCCTAGTTCTTTCCGTGTGGGATCACGGTTTTTATGCATTTTATATGATAACAACCTTACACATTTTCCGGTATTTTGGGCAAAATTTGGGCCCAAACTGAAAAACGGTAGACCCTTGGCTGATTTTTAACAAAACTGGCACATTTCAACAATGTTTTCATTATCAGTCATAAAAATCACTACAGACTGCTTCTAATAGTTGTGGCCAAACATAAAAAAATCTGCAATTTATGCTAATTTTATCGTAGACATCTTAAAATTTTAGAGACAGCGGTAGCCCCAGTATTGAACCCCATGTTAAGCGTGTTAATGTATGGTTAAACATAAGAATTGAATCATTTCTTTGCATTGCATTATCTAACAGTGCTCCACCATAACACCAACGCAATTCTTCCCGATTTATGAAATTAATCCCCAAAATATGGCCCCCCCCTCCTCAAGTAGATGAAGGGGGACATCAACAGCCAATCAGATTGTAGAAAGTCCTTCCGGCTCTGGGAGGGGGAAAGATGGAAAGGAGGGTCTCACAGTTCCGAAATGATTTTCCATTTCAGGGCTTGGTTCCGTTTCTATTTCGCCAAATCTGACTTTTTAAACACTGTTTGGCTGTTGACAACCCCCGTCTAAAACGGGGACGTTTCCTGTAACCCCATCTCTCAAATGAAACCGTTTTCAGAATAAGCTAATGTTACCGTAGCCCGTTTCTTGACCACCCCTCCCCAATTTATAGGTGTGGTTTGGTGATTCCTTTCTTTTTAACGGGAGAACATTCTTTTCCGAGTATTGTTACGCACTGCAATAAATGGCAGTTTCTAAATGAGTTTTTCCAATGAGTTTTGCAATTATATATATTTGATAGTAAGTATAGCACTTCACCGAAACTCATGTATGAATTTATTATGAGCAAACCCGCATCGAATACTATCTAAAATTCCTTCTGCGACTTATATCCTACTCTTCTCCTATCCAACCTCTAACCAAGTGTAATAATCAAGAATCTATAATAGGAAGATTGAGACTCTCAGCCCTTACTTGTAGATTAAGCTTCCAGGGTGCTAGAGAGAGTAAGGTGAAAATCTTGGAAGTGATACCACTTTATCGCTGATAACCATATTTTTATATGCGTTTAAACTAAAACGCATCTGACTGGATGGCTAGTCGCTTACCTCATGTCAAAACTAAGTGATAAGCGTACATGTGTAAGTGTATAAGCTGCTCATTTGCAAACACAACACATTGCATTTATGTATACTCTAAGCTTTCCCAGTTATTATTGTAGAATGCAAAATTCGACAGCATCTATTGGACAAATTTTGGACAAATTATTCAAGCCCACAAACTGCCTCAATGGTGGCACCTACATAGCCTGGGGTCCAAAACCCTACTGTCTATGTCGCCACTACGAAGGGGACCGATGTCAGTTTATCCGATGCTACAACGGCGGCCTATCGTCGGATAACAACACCTGCCAGTGTCCGGACACTGTGCATTTTCGGGGGGCACATTGCGAAAAGATGCTCTGCGAAAATGGGGGGCTGGCACGGGAAGGGGTCTGCCGGTGCCCGGCCAGTTACCAGGGCGATTACTGCGAAAACTACTATAATCCTTTTGTGACCATCTTTGGCTGTTTGGTGGGTGGAATTGTGCTCCTGATTATTGTCTATTTTCTCTGTCATTGGCAGTGTCAGCGCTACCAGGCGGGGCAGCTGTCACGTGACGAGGCCGTTGACCAATCAGAAGAGGAGGCGGGCGCAGCGGCCGCCAATCAGAATTCAGATCGACCGATGCTGGTCGCCCTGCCCTCTCAGCCCCCTAAATATGACGACGTAACCACACCGCCCCCTACGTATGACCAGGCAACTAAGACTAACTTATTCTGGCCTAAACGGCTTAGAAGGACGCAATCGTCAAGACATGACGATCTTTGATGATGATGATGATGATGATGATGATGATGATGATGATTTTGTTTATTAAATTAAACTGATTTTCAGTTTTTTGACCGAGAAATGACGATCTTTCATGATGACGATGATTTGTTTTTTATTTGACATGATTGTCAGTTCTTTGAAAACTGAAATTGTGCTGATTGTGCCAAAGCAGACGTTTTTGGCTAACATTGAAACAATTTGTATGATGTGTATTTCTGTATAATAAACCCTAATAATTTTTGTAATCTCTAGTGGCATGTAGATTTAGTACATTTTCAGAATCGCTGTACAGTCCCTGTAAAGAAAGACAGTATTTTTATTTCGCTGTGGCGAACTCTATTCCCGGAAATTATTGCATGCATCGTGTATGCATGTATAGTGTTGTTATTATCTTCAGCTTCTTCTATCTTTAACACATAGGCTAGTATGTTCATTTTTTAGAGTCAGTCGGAATCAATCAAAGTAGTCCTGTTAGATTTCAAATGAATCGTATTACAATCCGATCCCGTAGTTTCATTGAAGTTTTGCAACATCGTATGTACGTTAACACGAGGTCCGATTCTGGGGGGTGTCTTACCCCGACCTCGGCGAGGGTTCTACTCCTGAAAAATTCCAAAGCTCTAAGAGGGTTTGCCCCGAAAGTAGCAAAAGTTGGTGGTCTGCCCTTTTTATCGGTCTGGGAGAGCCTGGACCCCTCATTACCCTATGGCCCGTTATTCTATAGCTAACATTATCGACTATTTAGTGAATCTCTATGCATTGCTTGCTTATTCACCAACAATGTACATGCTTAATGGCGTCAAATCAGATTGAGATAGTAGCATGCAACGTGTTAGCAGAAGTCTCAAACTACAGTTGTCAAACATTGATATTATAATTTTAAACTCAATCAATTTGTATGAGCCCTAGCTAAGGCGCTTGCTTGCGAAAGTTGGGAAAAGTAGGCAATATCCAGACTGCGCATAGATTTTAGGTCACTTCTCCACAATGAGTGGCGATTTCATTACATAATTAAAAATGCCCCCAGCTATTTTATAAAAATATCGAATCTTGAACCAGATGTCTCACGAAAAAATTTACTTTAGTCAGCAAAAATCTGGAAAATTAAACACCTTTTAAAAATCCAGTAAAACAGTTTTGGAAAATCAAAACTAGCTCATTAAAGAGAGAAAATGTTAAGCTCCATTTTGATATATATATATAGCTTCTTAACTCCAACTAATGAATGAGTAATAATGGTTCAAAGTTGATGTCCAGGAAATCACCACCTTCATTTTCTGGGAAATGAAGTGAGATAAAATTATACCACATACAAAACAAGACTGTCTAGATTTAGAATCCAGGTCTCAGCAACTTCATGGCTCTCGATACTGGTCTCAGACCTCTGGAAAACCTTCAACTTATTTGTAAATATAAAAGTTTCATGCTGTTGAGGATTGCTGCTGTCAAATTTTTCTAACAAAATCCATCCATCTAAAGAAAATCGAAGGAGTCCAAAAATGCATCCCAGCTTTAAATTTCCAAAATTAATCAAATTTAAATATTTGTAGAAGTAAACATTTCTCCCGGGAACTTCGTTTACCTGATTTCGTACTCCAAATATTGAAGAAATTAGCTATGTAACACTAAACTGTATGATAAACAGCAGCAAAACTTCCAAATATGATTCTTTTCCCCAAAATTTCTAGCATCAAACCGACGAAGTTGATCCTCTTTTTGCTGGTTTCCGCAAAAATATGATCGTTAATCATTGCAGAAACCAGTTTTTTGCGTCAATTGATGTTTACTACTTTCACCAAAACAGTAGTGTTCCAATATTTCGCGCCGGTGCAGGCCTGTTTTGAAAATATTTGTTTTTTGAACAGGAGTCTTCAACTTGTAAGAACGTGCAGTGTCTATTGTTTGTTATTATGTATTTTATTTCATTATGCAGTTTGCATGACTGGACTATATTTAAGAGTTCTAGGGTAGTTTTTCGTTTCTTAGTGTTTACCACTTCTGCTGAAAATGTTAATTTTTGCCATTTTCAAAATATATATCAATTTTTTCAAGTTTTACCCAACCCGAGTGATCGATCATATACTGATAATGTCACTACTGTGTACCAGAGAAAGTAAACATCAATTAATCTTATTCTATGCATTTCATTTGGTATCGCTATTTGTTGGCTCGGTCCACAAATACGGATTTCCGAGATTTCGGATAATCTTTAGGCAAAATCCCGGAAAGATTCAGTTTTCCGTGACCTCCGGGGCGGTCCGATTTAGGACGTATTAATTCCGTTTTCAGCATATCTTCTGGATAGATATCAAATTTCCATTTTTATTCTGGGCGAATTTTTAATTTTAATTTTATTCTCCATGAAAGAATCCAATCGACCAGACAGATTGCAAAATTCATTGTTACAGTTCGTAACAATTAATCCATTATTAAGCATTAGAGTTTCTTGGAAGTCCACTGCATTGCTTACGTAACAGTTAGGACACACAATACTTTATAATAGTGTAAGGTTTAAACAGATGAATAGTTAGCGCATTACGTATAAAGGTGTAGCGCTTCTACCAGGCTGGAGGACCACCAAGAACCAGGACCTAGAAGAGAGAAGGGAAGAGGGAGGTTCAGCTTTTCACTCACCATTGAAAGTAAAGAATTGGTCCAGCCGAGGATCGAATCACGGCCCTTCTGATCCGGAAACAGACATGCTACCGCTACACCACAGGGCCATCAGCTGAACTCCCTTATCAGGCTTATCAATCTTTCCTATGCCTGCTTCCCTTACAAAGGGTGCTGGTGGGCTAAAAAGTCAGGGCTAAAAAGTCTAAAAAGTGGAGCATAAAGATCAAGATAGCCTGGGGGAGGGGGTGCAGACCCCCCCAGGCCGACAAAATGCGGGTAGACGCTCTCGGCGAGAATGGGAAAGGGTAGACCCCTGACTGATTTACGTTTCAGCGATTTTTTCCAAGGATGTTCAGAAGCATCGCTAAAGATTTTTTCTATCGTCATGGCCAAACACTGTAAAAAGTTGACATTTTTTCCAAATTTTAGGGTAGACCCCTTAAAATTGCAGAGGCAAGGGTAACCCCCCCCCCGGAGAATTGAACCTCGTGTTAATATATGATTAAGAAAAAGAGATGAATTTATTTGTGCATTGCACTGCCTAACAGGGTTCCGCCGGAATACGCGTTGTTCCTTGATTTTGAAACGAGCACTGGACAACCGGGGGAATACTACCCCAAAATCGACTAAAGACGGGTAGACCCTAATCAACGAAAGGGCAAAACCGTAGACCTCAAAACGTTTACCAAAAATTGAACATTGCTGGGCAAATTTTAGGAAGTTTGTTTAGAAACAATTCATTCAAATGGCTAAAAGCATTTATTTTCAACTAATATCTGGTCAAAAATGTCAAATTTTGCACTAATTATGGTACAGAATCTAAACTAAAAAACTAAACATGGTGTGAGGCAATGAGTCGCCAAAACATGGCCCTTCCTCGAATAAGGGAAGGAGAACGTCAATAGACAATCAGATTGTTGAAAATCCTGGGTGATAGGAGGGTGGGGAAAAGTTTCATCCGTTCAGTTTCATCAGTTTCATCATTCCGAAAATATTTCCCATTTCAGGGTGCTGTTCCATTTCTATTTCCATTTCCGGCTTGACACAGATTTGGCTGCTGACCTTTTGTACACCGGGACCTTCTGTGTAACCCCCGCCCCTCAAATGAAACAGTTTTCATAATAAGCTGAAGTACCGTAATCCGTTTCATTACCTCCCCTTCCCAAGCGTATGGGTGTGTTTGAGCGACCACTTTCTTAAACTGGAGCCATATTCTTATCAGAACACTGTAATAAAGGGTAGCTTCTAGCGGCTTGCTCTTCTTCTATCCTATTAAAGACTAATTACGTTCCTACAATCAAGAGTCGATCATAAGAAGATACACTCCGTCCTTTCTGGTAGATTAGTCTTGTGAGATGCACATTAAATCGGAAGCAATCATAACCATAAAATCATAACCAAACTGGGTACTGTCTCATTTGACGGTTGTGTGGGTGGAGATTTACCGGTCACGATCTAAAAGTCCTACTATGAAAACGGCCAATACTTTGAAATTCTACCTAATTGAATGGCTTGCTCAATGGTTGCCGTTAGTCTCTCTAAAAGTTATTTAGTTCTTGGTCGGGTTGTTCACGGGTAGGTGTCTGCTTCGTCCGATTTATTCAATCTAGTTGCGATCTGTATCTACTGTTTAGATTTAGTAGTTTTACATTTCTTGGGAGATAGTCAAAGTTATATTCTGTATTGTAATTTCACTGGAATAATCTGAGTTTGTGACAAGTAAAGTTTATGCTGAATTTTGGTTTGATCGATTAGGGCGCGTAGGTTGGAAGAGAATAAGCATAACACTGCGTAGAAATTTGATAGTCTTCTGGATAAAATTTATATAATTTCCAGTATTAGTGTCATAAACTGTACAGTTATACCTTTTGCCACTTTTTAAGATGACTGTATGAGCTATACAGTATAGCCTTTATCGTGTAGATTGTCCAAAACGATTCCAGACTAAGCATCGTTGTGAGCACCGCTGCCTTCTTGCTTGCGTTTTGAAAAGCGAGTTTCGATTTTTTCGATTTCGAAGCATTTCGATCTTAATGTATACAGCATATTGCAAACTTAATCTGCTATGATGGTCTTAGTGTCTAAATTAAGTTACTGTTCTAGGATGCAAAATTCGACAACCTCTATCGGACGGCTTTTGGACAAAATATTCGAACCTGTCGATTGTCTCAATGGTGGGACCTACATAGCCTGGGGTCCAAAACCCTATTGTCTCTGTCGCCACTACGAAGGGGACCGATGCCAATTTATCCGGTGCTACAACGGCGGCCTACCGACGGATAACAACACCTGCCAGTGTCCGGACACTGTGCATTTTCGGGGGCACATTGCGAAAAGATGCTCTGCGAAAGTGGGGGGCTGGCCCTAGACGGGATATGCCGGTGCCCGACCAGATACCAGGGAGAATTCTGCGAAAACTACTATAATCCTTATGTGACCATTCCCGCGGGTCTGGTGGGAGGAATTGTGCTCTTGATTATTATTTATTTTCTGAGTCTTCGGCATCGTCAACGCCAGCAGGGGAGGCAGCAGTCACGTGACCAGGTCGTCGACCAATCAGGTGGGGAGGCGGGCGAAGAGTCAGCCAATCAGAATTCAGCTGGACCGATGTTGGTCATCCTGCCCTCTCAGCCCCCAAATTATGACGACGTGACCACACCGCCCCCTACGTATGACCAGGCAACTAAGACGAACCTATTCTGGCCTAAACGGTTTAGAAGGTAGCAGTCGTCAAGAAATGACAATGTCTGGTGGTGGTGATGATTATGATGATGATGATGATGATGATGATGATGATGATGATGCTGATGATGATTAATAATTTTATTTTTATTTGACGGATTTTCGGTTTTCTTAAAAAAACGGCGATTGTGTTAAAGAAAACGGAAGTCTGACTAAAAGTTGAAAGAATAAATAATTTCTATAGTATATCTGTACATATGTATATTTGTATGTATGTATATGAGCATACAATTGTAACATCCCAGCTTCCACCAAATCAGAATAAGGTTAGCTGCGGATTAGCACATAACTAATTGCTGATTTCCAAGTGAAAAATTGGACTTAGTATTCAGCTAATCCGCAGATAGACTTAATCTTATCCATGCAAGTCAGGGAAAAACTGAGAATTTTGTTGATGTGGTTAAATTGCATTATTGCGAACGTCCCCGTAGGAAAGCCGATGTATTTTTTGCAGTCTGATGCGGAATACTAAAGAAAAAACGACTGAAATATATTCTATAGTAATATGCTCCATGAACGCCATCGTCTGTCCGATCCCAATGCTAAGAAAGGTTTTAAATGGGTGTTGGATATTACATATGTCTGCATAGATCACACTGACATCTGAGATATCCAAAATTCTATCTTTCAGGTTCATGGCAATTTTTGGTCAAACAAATCTACAAGTCAGTAATTGGTTCACCACTTTTCAAAACTTTGCTTCCTAGGCATGTCTACTTCAGCCGTGCACACTGCCAGAGCAATGACACATGGTGAAACTTTCAGGGCTTCTGCGCCTCTCGTGGGAACCCAACAAAATTTAATCCTTAATGACTTTTCTTCCAGCGTTAAGTTGATTTGATTTACTGTGCTCTTTTTGCTGTTACTTTTTTCTTTGTGCAACCAGCTGCATTGGCATTTCTTGTGCATATGTACATAAAACATTTGTGCGGGTAGCTACACAAAAGTGTTGTGATCGATTACATTAGAGCACTGGCGGAAAAAGCTGGGTGTAAATACTGCATAAAACAAAAATTTGTTCATTGATTAAGCAGAGCACCTTTTATCCACGTCTGAATGTGGCTTCAGTGCCTCTCGTGGGGACCCAACAAACTTTAATCCTTAATGACTTTTCTTCCTGCGTTAAGTGGCTCCCTGCTGAGCTAAATTGGACTCACTTAACAATAGAAAAGGTCAAATTAAAGTCAAATTAAACTCTGCCTATTTAGGTCCCCACACTAGTACAAATGCTACGTAATCTATAGATAAAGTTAATACTGCGCATCCATGTACTGACTGTTAGTTTTTAACCAATTAGTCATTCTTGGTGTTAATTCGATTCAATAGAGTTCTTAAGCAAACTTTCCAAAGTTCTTTGCTTCAACAAAAGCCATGGAAAAACACTGCTAGAACTACTGATGGCATACCGTTCTACACCACACCGAGGGACTGGGAAATCACCTTCAGAACTACTCAACGGCTGGATGAATACACAGCTTGCTGTCAAATTTCCTCTGACGCTTAAAGACAATCCAAGCGAGAAAGTTGCATTGGATAAAAAACTTTCACAATATCAACAAAGTTATGCTACTACCGGAAACCATCAATCAAAGGCGAAACTTCCAACGTTCAAAGTTAAAGATCTTGTCAGACACAAACTGGTCAAAGTTAGAAAAGGAGAAGAAGGATAATCAAGACGGCTTAAAATAGTTGCCCTGAAACGAAAGGTATTTCCAGCTATCTACTATCTAATGGACAGATTTGGAATGCGAGATTGCTCACTCCTTTTCGTGGACATGACACCACAACTAAAGATTGTCAACCTGGCCCTAGAAGACAGTTTTGATTGTGAAAGAAAACTGAATATTGTACAAGAAAATGCTGACAACAACAGTTTCATGCAAGAACCTAATCAAGCTGAACCAGAACCTGGAGAACCGCCACAACAGCCCCATCGTAGATATAATCTAAGAAATTGGGACTTGATCAGAAAACAGAATAACATTGGTTTTAGACTGTATAATACAAGATGAAAAGCTTTTAAAAACAAAGGGAAATGTAGTATCTGTGTGTTTCAACACTTACAAAATTAGAGTGTTGAATTGAGATATGATAACAGATACGGAGATCAGTAAAGAGTAGTTGTCGTTACTATAATAATTAGGAATTTTAGGGTGTGGGTAAAAACCAGCCCCAGCTCCAGCCCCAGCCCCAGCCTCACACAAGCCCCTTCTCTCGCTGACCACTGTTCACTCTAAACTAAGGACTTAATGCGTAATTACACATATGTATTAGACGGTCCCGCTACGTAAGTGTATGCGTTGCCCTCTTATGCTATGCAGTAACTGCGTCCTATATGGTCACATACTCATATATACATGATGATGAACGTATTGTTACTTATATACTTTGTATATGCTTTTGTACGATTAACAAGAGAAATTCAAAGTCATCAAAAGAAATTAAAGAATTGAAGTTAACAGCTTGAAGTTAATTGTTACATGCAATCCTTTCAATTTTAATAGAGCCGTTTTGCTTTAAAACATTTTGAAAACAGTTGAAGAAAATTTCAAATATTCAAAAATTTTAAAAAGTTTAGCATTAAAATATTTCTCAGGTCTGAATATTATAGTGTTCTTGAATAAAACTTAAACATTTTTTAAGATAAACTTATGAAATTTTGCTTGGACCAGCCGCGTTTCCTTAAAATTAAACTTTTGTCTAATTAGTTAAAAAAGTTCTAACAGTCAATATAAGGAGGCTATCAATTATTCTTCACTACGTAGCATTAACATTATCTATAGATTACCGTAGCATTTGTACTAGTGTGGAGACCTAAATAGGCAGAGTTTAGTTTGACTTTAAGGTGCTGGTTTCCTTTCGGGTATTTTTGAATCCTACGGCTTTAATCCTTTACGCAAAAGGCTAAAACTTACGAAATAACCTATTTCCGTGCTCTTTAAGATTTTAGGACCAGTCACGTATTCTTAGGCCAAAAGATAAGAAAGTTTTGGTTTTTGGCCTTAAGCTCCCAGTAGGTAGACAAGACACGGGATTTGTTGGTATGGCTGGAAAGAGGACTCGAAAATGAACATTTTTGCTCTTACAACTTTTGAGCTATCTCCAGTGGTTAAGTCAGTATAAGCAAAAAACCTATTTTTAGGGTCAAAAATGGCCATTTTCGAGGAAATCAGTTTTTTCAAAATTACTGCCACATGTTAATGCTAAAATTAGCTTTGTTATACTCAATCGGTACATCGTCCAAATGCACATTTTATGAATGCCTATTAGCCGGACTTTATTGCTTTCAGCTAGAGATTTGGCCGAAAAACCATTTTGGCAAAACTGCGATAATTTTGTTTCGAACATCGATTTCTCAAAAACTACTCGACGGATTCCGGAGATTTTCGGCAGAATCGAAAATTCGCACGTCTGCGGAGGGACGTTTTTCTTGGTTTGGGCTAAAACAACTCCAGCTGCGAGAAAACTCAATGCGAAGTTGCGAAATTTCGTGTTACTGTGCGTTTGGCCGATTTTCTCGACCGCTAAGACCTGCTGAGCCAAATCCAAAAAAACGTCACTCGGCCCATATGTCCTTCATATCGTGGCACAAAAAGAACTTTTGGCCGATTCTTCAGTTTTGAGAAATCGATGTTCAAAAACTTTTGGTCTACATTCATCCTGTTAGATGTCAGCTTGTCAGAAAATTTCTGCTATTTTTTTGCTAATTTTGCCTGTTCAGTGCGCTCATGTGAATGTACAGATAATAAGCTTCAAAACGATGTATAAAGCTCTTTGCAACTCCCAAAACTGCGAAAGTTATAGCGTTTCAAAAAAATCACCACAAAAGCACTGCACAAAAGGATACCACCACCTTAAATTGACCTTTTCTATTGTTAAGAGAGTCCAATTTAGCTCAGCAGGGAGCCACTTAACGCTGGAAGAAAAGTCATTAAGGATTAAAGTTTGTTGGGTCCCCACGAGAGGTACAGAAGCCACTTTCAGAAGTGGATAAAAGGTGCTCTGCTTAATCAATGAACAAATTTTTATTTTATGCAGTATTTACTCCCAGCCTTTTCCGCCATTGCTCTAATGTAATCGATCACAACGCTTTTGTGTAGCTAGCCGCACAAATGTTTTATGTACATATGCACAAGGAAAGCCAATGCAACAGGTTGCGCAAAGAAAAAAGTAACAGCAAAAAGAGCAAAGTAAATCAAATCAAATTAAGCAGTCGTGTAAAAATCGTGTAAACGTTTTAGAATAGGCAAAAAGAATTAGTGTAAATTTGTACGTATACATGGTTTTATTATTGACACGAATCCTTAAAAGAAATTTATGCTGAGATTCTTACAAATTAGGGGAACTGCGATGCGATTGCTCCCACTCCGTTGTAGGAGAACATCTTGAAACAGCTTTCTCCTAGTCGCCTAAGCCCGATTCAACCCTCTCCTCAATTTCCAGGCTCGGCTTCTGAAACACTTCTGTTCATAAACGATGTTCATCATCATCGCAATATATAAGTAAAGGTTTCATGGCAAGCAGCTGAAAGCGCTGAAGTTTGGTTTCTTTGGCAGAATGAAAGTCAGAGGTTTTCAAGGCTCGAAAAAATTAGTATATAGTTGTGGTTGGTTTTTGTCATATTAATGCAATTAATATTGTCCCCTGATGAATTGTAGCATGCCTTATTGCATCGCTGCATCGACATGAACCAAAAAAGGGCCAATGCCAAGACAAAGATACAGTAACGGAAAGATTGCTCTCATTATCACAGCGTTAACACAATTTCATATGTCCACGACGAACAGTGCGAGTATTCATTTGCCCAGAAAGCTGACTAACCATTTGGTGCAATGAAATTGCTGATAAGCAAACGGTTGTGATTAACAAATAGTTAGTTAACAAAATGGTTGCAAATAAGGAAGTGGTTAGCAAAAGGTAAACCATGTGGTGCAATCTACATTAGGTGTTCGTTATCTTATTGTTGTTTCCGGTCTGAAACAGTAATAACAGTGGATTTGCTGCTGCGAGGGAATCCACAAAATTCATTAATTAAATAATAAATTAAGTTGATTCATTGCTAAATTCCAAACCCTTTTAGATATCGTTTCCACGCCAAACAAAATAGTAGCTAAAATCTCCACCGCAATTAGTGAAATAAATGGAATTTTCATATGATTCACTGTAGCTGATACTGGGACATTAAAAGCTGGTTCTTTTGGACATCGACGAATATAAAACTGCCTTCTTTGCATCACTTGGAGTACATCTTCGGCAGCACCCATTAGACCATATAATGCGGAATTAAACTTATCGACATAACCTGAACTTTTGCGGAATACAAAGGAAAGAAAACTTGGGGCTCCGACCGGAACGAAACTTACATTGCAAAACATTCTTGCTTTGTTAATAAAAGATGCTTCTGAGCCCACATAATAGGTGAATCTGGCGGTCTTAGAAACCAGATGTAGTGCTTCTTCTACGGTTTTCACAATTTTTATCGGATTGTTTCTGAAGGCTGCTCGAAACTTTATGAAAACGGCTTCGGTTGAATTTCTCGCCATTTTAAAGAAATATCTATGAATATTGTCCGTAACGATCTGAATCTTCTTTTGTTCCACTAAGGTCGCCAATTCGTCGTAGTTGTGGAAATTAAAATGTGTATGCCCGGCGATATAACTAGACTGCACCTTAGAGCCATAAAATCCAACAATAAACAGGTTTGTCAAAAGAAACGCAGAATCCGTTACTGTAAGCCATGATTCTAGTGTAGTTGATTTTCGCAAAATCTTTTCGACGACTAAACGTGCAGTACAAATTACCAAAAGTAGTATCCAACAGGAATAGTCAAACGGACTCAATGGGTTAAAGCTGTTTTCTTGGAAAAGAACTGTGGCTTTCACAATAAATCCAGTTCTAGTTTCAATAATGGGGTGACTAAAGTCTACCAAAGGCAGTAAGTACGGCGCACTAATGTAATCCAAGGTGCCAAGAGCATCAACCTCGTTTCTGTGCATCATACCGTAAACTCCATGGATATGATTTTGTTGGTCAAAAGAGAAGTACTCGTTTCTTTCAGCCCAATAGAAATTTATTGTGTAGTTGAGTAAGCTAGCCACAAATTGAAAAAAGTCGTAGTTTATACCACCAATTTTGATACCTGTATCACCATCCCTTTCAATCGTTACCCATGGATGCGACACGGGGGCACTTACTCTGATCACTTGTTTATTGCAAGCCATAAATAATTGAAAATAATGGGCACGGTTTAGATCAATCGTTGGTAATAAATAGCAGAACGACGTTTTAACAACAACAAAATAGAAGTCATAAAATCAAATAAACAGAATGAAGCTGATTAAAGTTATGTTATGGATTAAAGCTGTTTTCTTGGGAAGGAACTGCGGCTTTCACAATGTGTAGTTTCAGTTATGAGGTATATGAAACCTGCCAAAGGATGTAAGTACAGAACACTAATGTAATCTAATGTGTCAAGAGCATCAACTTCGTTTTCTGTGCATCACACCGTAAACTACGTGGACATTTGCTGGTCAAAGGAAATATAGTCGCTACCTTCTGTTCAAAGAAAGTTGATGGTGTACTCGAGCAAACTCGCGGTAAACTGAAAATCACAGCTTATGCCACCAAGTTTTACACCTCTGTCGCTGTTCCCTTCAATGGATACCCAGATATACGGGATTGGATTGGAGCACTTACCCTATTTGCCACAATCCATTAAGAGATGAAACTGAAATTTCTATATTAGCCAGAGAACATAATAGTAAGAGTATGAAACTTTTCCACTAGCATGTACAAGTCATGCTAGGTATACCCGGTTCATTATCTCTGGACCCCCCGGAACTTACTTACTTTGCACTAATTACACGCTTTCAGATAATCGTGCGTCTGCTCGCTGAATGGCCAATTAGCCTAAGGCTTACGGTAGGTAATTTATTAGTAAGTTTAAATAATTGATTAACTTTAATTAGGTAAATGTCATTAAGAAACTAATTCAATAACTTTGTAGCATTTTCTGCCCTTTTCAATGATATAATAATTGTTGCATAATACAAAAATTCGAAGGAATGTAATCTGCAGCAATTTTTATATCATAGTAAAAAGCAGAAAAAATGCTACAAAGTTGTCGCATTAGTTTTTAATGGTATTTACCTAATTAAAGTTATAATTAATAAATTAAACTTACTAATAAAGTACCAGACGTAAGCCTTAGGTTAACGGGCGAATCAGCGAGCAGACACACGCTTATATGAAAGCGTGTAATTAGTGCAAAGTGGGACCTCCCCCGAATTAATGAACCGAGCATACTGTAAGGAAAATAGGTATATTCGTATATTTATGTGTTCAACACTTCTTCTTTCACCTAGCTAAGTGCTGGCTTGCTGCCACATATGCACTAGTTGGTCGAGGAAAGTTGGGTTGCGCTGGGTTTGCTATCCTATTAGAAATTCCCCATTTTACATGTATGAGTTATCCTACTATTGGTTGGGAGGGTTTACCTAAGCCCCGCCTCCTGGGGGTCTCAATAATTCTCTCCCTATCCAACTCAGTGTTGGGTTTCCTTTTACAACTTTATTGAAAATAAATCAACATGCATATGTCGTAGTTCAGTATGTAATTCAGTTCAGTTCGGAACTGAACTAGTCCAGTATGTAATTACATACTGAACTAGTTCGGTATGTAATAAACATTTTCAAAGCTATTGCAGTTCTTGTTTGTGAAACCCGCGTTGTGATGTTGCAAATGTTACAGGGTCTACAGTATATATTCTGCGAAATTAAGATGAATGAAATTTGTTCCATTTTCCACCTTCTTGTTTTTTCTTTTAGTTTTCTAATCTTTTCAGTTTTCTTAATTTTGCATCTATGTATATAACTTTTTCTTAGCGTTGTTTATAAAGTGTCAGCTACGAACATGTTCGTTGGAATCTGCTGATTCCAAAAATATATACAATTATATAATTTTTGAATTACATGACATGACCGTAAAGTGCGTTTGTATATTTTGAATGAAAATTGGTTGCAAATAATACTGATTCAACAATTTAATTTTCAAAAAACAAGTACTCAGACATAATTCAGAGCAATTTAATACCAATTTAATTGTTTTAAGATATTTTATTTTTACTAAATGTGTTGTTTCGTGCTTCAAATCACAAAATCATACGTATTTTATAAAATGCTAAAGCTTCATTTGCAACTCAAACTCTCTTGAAGTAACATTGCAGCCTAGCCTCATTTTCACAAATTTTTCGATGATCACAGATTTTGCGGATTTCTATGCAAATTGATTGTATGCAATACCGAATATTTATAATTGCCTATTAAATTGTGTGAGAGTGAGTACATAGTGTGAAACTTTGACCCCATGAACTTTAGGCAAAAACGATTTGCCAGCAAAAGGTAGTCAAATTTTAAAGAAGTGTTTAGTTTAGAATTTTATAACTTTATAAACAACTCGAAGCAAAAGTTAGATGTAAAAATTAAGAAAACTGAAAAGATTAGAAAATTAAAAGAAAAAATAAGGAGGTGAACAATGGAACAAATTTCATTCATCTTAATTTTGCAGAATATATACTGACCCTGTACACTACAGACCCTGTAACATTTGCAACATCACAACGAGGGGTTTCATAAACAAGAACTGTAATAGCTTTGAAAATGTTGATTACATACCGAACTAGTTCAGTATGTAATTACATACTGGACTAGTTCAGTTCCGAACTGAACTGAATTACATACTGAACTACGACACATATACTGGGCAAACAGGTATTAAGGGGAGTTGCCCTCTCCCAACTAACAATACGTTACTGTAGAATGGATTAGTAGAGTGAAGTTAACCTTTTCTGTCAAACACTTTACTCAAATGCTTTCGAATTATTTCTTCTATAGTATCAACGGGAAGTGTATGATTCTTTTCACTGTCTCTTCCCAGTGAAGATCTGGTGGAATAAGGGGCATTGCTATAAAATTTGTTAGGATAAGGCATTCCTGCAGAAGATCCAAATCTGACTAACAGTTTGTCGTTGTGGATAAAAACTTTTCTGTTAGAATTCGGTCCCCCCATCTTCCCGTGCAAGTGGCTCGTGTGTGTTGATATGGTCAGAAGTGACGGGATTGATCTTTGGAATTGGCGCTCATTATTGATCAGTGGCTGTCTTCTGTGGTCAGGGCGTTCGCGGATGTAGGTTAGTTCTGGGATTTTGGGTGTTAATCGACTTTGCTCAGGGTAGCCAGGTCCGCCTCCAGTTTTCATATAGCTGTGCTGCCGCGGGCTAAGTCTTGCAGTTGAATTTGCCTGTGCTTTGTCAGGCATCCTATTCGGGGTTCCTGTGGGCGGGCTCCGTAGATGGTGATACCAAATATCAGTGGAGCCTTGTATCGCAGCCTAAACGCATTTTCGTCGTATGCTTTTCAGCTTTTGCCTACCGATGCCGATCATGCCAAGAATCGGGTCATTGGCAATATCCCACGTGCCTAGGGATCCTACAAGAACCGCGTCCAAGTAGACTGCGTATCCTTGTTCTTCTAGGCTGCGAACCTCATTCTGGTATTTTTCCAATTTCCTGGTCCGAGCATTAGCGAACGCAGTTTCAAAGGATGAGTTAACAATGGAGATATCTAGCAGAAAGACTACCTTTTGGGATTTACTAAAAGCCACAATATCGGATCTGGTTCTCCGTTTAGTTTGTTTGATCTGTCGATTGATTTTCATATCAAACGCAGACTTTGGCACAGCATTTTCGATAACCTTTTGGACAGAATTGTGGCGCTTAGTATAGGAGCTGCCGTTGTATCGAATACAATTATTTAGGACATGGCCAAGAGTTTCCAGACGGTTACCGCATCTCCTGCAAGACTTGTTTCCAGGAAGAATACTTCTGACCGATATTTTGTTCAGTCTCGCAATGTGAACAAAATGGTAGTCTTTTGGCCGAAGTCCGTCCCCTGTGTATAGAAAATGTCCCTGTTCTGTATTCCTAGCGACATTTCTGAGGGTTGAGCCTTGGATTGGGGAAGTCAGTAGCTGAATATTGTAATAAGCTCCGATGGCCATGCGAAGGGCCGAGACGGCGCCTTTGATCCCTTGGCGACCTATAGTGACGATCTCGTTCGACCCTGGCATTGACACAGAGAGCTTGAATTCTTCTCCGTCAGGTATCGCAACTATTTGGATGTATTTGCTGAGTTTCATCAGGTCTTGTCTCAGCGTTTCCCATTGAGTAAGCCGTGGGGCCTTCCTATGGATTTTTACTACACCATTAAGATAATTGCAGACTGCTTGCGGACTGTCGTCGTCTAACATCGCATGGGGACTAATTCCCAATGGGATGGCTTCTGCAGCTTTTAGGGACGTAACACGCGTGGCTTCTCTCAGTTGGTTCCATGCTATCGCTTTTACGGTAGGACAGTTTGACCATAGGAGGTTCATACTTCTGGATATACGGAAAATAGAATGATCTAAGGTTGTTTCCGTAAGTCCTAGTGCGCCGATACTTTGTGAACCGTACTGGTACCCATTTGCAATTTGCTCTGGTGCATCGAGCACTTTCGCATTAATTAGGTATCTGATAGTTTCGTCGCATGTATCGAGCTCTCTTGTCGTGGGAAAGGACGTAAACCTAAGGAGATGGGATAACTTAGATTGAATCTGGGTCTTGTAAACAGTCATTTTCTGCCAAGGGAAAAGGCTACTGTCAAACACAGACTTAGCCTCTTTCATGCACTGGCTAAGGACTGTTCTTGGTGACTGATCTACGCCGACTCCTTCATGAATACCAAGATAAGCGTAAGCTTCTCCTTCTGACAAAGCAGGAATCTCCTGGTTGCTGAGCCGAAAGGTGTGGAGTATGACTTTGTTATTATCTACAACCAACGTTCCACACTTTGACGGATTAAAGGTCAATCCGGCCCAAGCAGTCGCTTCATGAGCTCTGTCCAATTGTGACTGTAATTTTTGTTCATCTGTAGCTGTGAGGACAAGATCATCGGCATACGCCAGAGCAGGGATCTTAGTATCGAAAAGGGATAATGCAGCGTCGTGGTCCTTTTTAATGGCACTGAGTATTGTCTCGAGAACAAGGTTAAAAAGAACCGGAGACGAGGGATCTCCTTGCTTGACCCCACGTTGTATTTCAATTTGCTCTGTTGGGCCTGTATTTGTTGAAATTCGCATAGTACAGTCAGTGTAGAAGTCTAAGATAATTGAGCATATTGTTTCACTTAGACCAGTTTTGCGAAGGGTTGCCATTATCAGATTATGGGGGACAGACCCAAAAGCGTCGCTCAGATCAAGCCATGCGAATGCTGCTTTCTTATTTCTCATTTTTCCTTCTGATATAGCTGATCGAAGTAGAAATGAGTGTTCGCTAACTCCGTCAGTTGGGGCGAATCCCTTTTGGAAAGGATCCGATATTATCTTGTTCCTCTTACTCCAAGAGAATATTCTCGCAGCCCACAGGGCTGAATGCAACCGGTAAATGCACGGTTGCAAGCTAAGGAGTCGCCAATTTGTGATTATGTTTGGATCGGATTTCTTATGTATCAGGAATGACTGAGTCTCCTTCCATTGCTTTGGTATTCTTCTGTGAGACAGGCATCTATTGTAGATACTTGTTAGAAGAAGACCATCAGGGTCCAATTTTCTAAGTGCTCCATATGTGACTTTGTCATTTCCGGGAGCCGAATTGGACATGTTTCGCAATTTCCCCCAGACTTCTTCTGGTGTAAATAAGTTATCATTTCCTGCATCACTTGTAGCGCATGGTAGACTATCGTATGCAGTAAATGAGTTCTCCAGATTCACTTTGTATGCCGTTCCCATTGTACCTTTGAAATGGTTGTAGATCTCAGTATTTGGTATGTCGCATTTGGGAGACGTTTTTCCGATGATACTTTGTAGTATCTTATTTCTATTTTTGTAATACAGTTGTTGTAAATTAGGGGGACGCACCGGAGGCTTCGGATTTGCATGGGCTTTCGATGTTGTTTGTTTCTTGGGTTGTTTGGGATGCTGCTTTATGTCAGACTTCGGTTGACATGCAGTGATAACTGTATTACAAAAAGTCTCGAACGTCTCGAAGTCGTCCCGTTGAATTTCGTTAAGTTCGGTTAAAAGTTTATCACGTGGGAGCATTTTATTCGGTTTTGCCTTGGGATTAGCTTTAACCTCAGTCTGCTGCTTTGCGTCTGCTGCGTTTGGTTTTTCCCCTTTGTTTGGTGAGGGGCAGCGAGGGTACTGTTCAGCCGCAGTGCATGCTAGCAGCATTGATCGCAAATCGGTTCTGAATACAATTGCGTCGTCTGCATTAAAGTTTGTTGCTCTTCATGGATCATATATTGAGCCCGTAGTAGGACATAAGGTCCACAATCGAACGAATTGGGCTGGACTGGTCCGGAGAGAGCTTGTATGGGCCAGCTTTCTTCTAGACTATCTTCGGGTACGATTTGTGCAGCTACTAGCAGTGCACGTAGTACCGCTTTTGCGTGGTCGAAGTCTGGTTTGCCAAGAGAGCAGTATAGCCAGGCAGACTTACTGCCGAAGTCTACATACAGCAGTTGCCAGTGGTTCCCATAGACATGCAAAGGAACCAGTAAATGCGCTGGCCCTAATTGCATTTTGGCAAACGAGACAGCGTCCAGCCAGTTGCTATTCTGTTGTGGTCGGGCTACCTTTTGACTTAAGTAAGTAGAAGCGTTTCCCCAGTCTGGACATGAGGAAACCAAAAACCGGAGATAGGAATCTATTATTCCGTCAGACAGCCACTGGCCTGGACTAGCGGAATGGAAATCATTGTCATAAATGGCAATGCCATTAAACATGCACACTTTCGATACTGGAGTAAAAGGCCTTATGTCCTGCTGTTCATCTATGTCGATCAGCAGATTGGCTGTAGGAGCCTCTTCTTTTAGTTTAGGAGTCTGTTCGGGAGGACACTTCGCATTATCATCGGGAGTCATCACTGCGTCTTCCTCTTCATCTTCGAGGAGAGAAAGCAGATGGTCCAATTCTAGCTTCTTGTTGCTAGGTAAGAAGACCTGAAGCTCATTGTCACCTTCGGCGTCCCCGATCACAAGAGCGGTTCTATCGAAATTTTCCCCCGAATTTTCACTAAATGTTCGTTTGTCGGGGTTAGAATAGGTGGTTGTGTGTAGCCGTTGAGACTCCATTTTGACAGATAGTTCTGCCTGCTCTAAGCCAGTTTTGTCATTCATGATTGTGTGCTTGGTTGCTCTCGTGTTGCGACTGTGACGCTGCGAATGAGAGAACAGACCAAGAGAACTATCACAGGAAAAGTCACAGATTGGGCACTTGAACTTTCCTGAAGTTTCTGCGCTCAGGTCGTAGTAGTTTTTGACCTTATCACACTTTTTCATCACATGATTCTTAGGTGATCTGCCTTGATCTGCCTTCAAGAGTCTGAATCACGTTTGGTTGTTTCTCCCCCCCCTCTGTAGTATGTGTTGTGTACAGTCGCCTTTGGGTTCCCTTGTCAACACAGTTGGGTCCCCCACCCCATCTGTATTTCCGCGCTCTGCCGGCTCCTGTGTAAGGTATTGTTTCTCTGTGTACGTGTCCGTAACAACCAGAACCGCCTTGTTATATTATTGTTATTCTTGCTATACTTGTATTGTGTACATTCCATCATTTATATCTGTGTCATTTCCGGCCTACGCGCCATTCTTAAACCACATTTATTAATTGTGTTGCTACGGCTTTATTTAGGAATAGCTAGGTTAGTTTGTACGTGTAACATCTGTTCCTGGCGAGGCTACCCCGGACTGGCTCTTGATCGGCCAGGCGCGTTTATCCATTGGGCACAGTTCCAGTACCAAGTCGTTGGTAATCGCTATATTACAGCACTTGCGCTACAATACCTAGCATGACTTGTACATGCTAGTGTAAGAGTTTTATACTCTTACTATTATGTACTCTTGATACTACTGTTCTAGCATTCAGACATTTGGAACAGCACTGGATAATTCTGCACGGTTTCAAGAGCCAATTAATAGATTAGTGAATGGCCACAAACAATTCAGTATCGAGCTTGTGATCTACTTATAAAAATTATACAGAATATTCAAAATTGCCGATTGTTGATAATCGTCAAGTACTTTGCAGATTATTTATAATCTGCAAAATTGCTTGGCGACTATTCAGAAACGGCATGATTTTCTTGATATTTTCAGTTTCATGATTTTCAGTCTTATGCATCATTGGCAGCGTCTTCTTGTCGAATTTTTAGAATTCTGTAGTTTGCTATATTTCCTTAAAAGGTACTTTCAAATATACAAAAAGAAGGAAATTTGAAATGTCGTATATGTTAAAATGTGTAATTAAAGTTAATGTTAAAATTGTACACATGTAATTAATTATGTAAGTTACTTTTTTAAGATTATCTGATTCGTCAGCTAATGTCTAGTTCAAATGCTGAATATTGCGTTACTTTAATCTGAAGTCAATCTTCAGGTAAATTTACATGAGCAAATAAGTACATAACGTGATTTCAGCCGACAGCATCAGCATGCCATTTTAAATTGAATTTCCAGTTTGTCACACGATGCTTCGGCTCAATCGAACTACTCGTAATCTGTAATTGATACAATTTGTGTTTTCTGGAAAATAGTTTTGAAAAGAATGTCCACTTAGAAATTTATTGGTTTATCCCCCAGGAAACTAAGGGGGTTAATGCGTCCAAGTTCGGGAATTTGGGGAGCCTCCTTCACCCCAAGAGCTGGGTTCATATGTCACTGACAAGTCTGACTGTTTTGTTAGCTGTATAACTAAACATAAATTACTTAGAAATTAATCTTTGGTCAGTGCCTCCTTTGCACTTAGGATCAACGGTAATTTTATGTCAACTTATTCGATTGAGCCGAAGCATCGTGTCACATACTGATAAGTGACGTATGACGATTCACACATAAACGAAACGCATTACACGAAAGAGAGCAGCAAGCTCCGCCTCTGCACGTAACGTACACATGATTGACAGGTATTCCCCAAGCCCGAAAATTCCCCAAATTTCAAATCAGTCGTGGTTTGGCTGCCTTACGATTCGGTTGTACCCTTTCGCCTTGTTTGGCTTTCTCTTGTTCTGTGCTTTTTGAGACCGGATGCCTACGGGAGATACCTGTCAACACTGGATTATTGTGCTGTGGTCCGACTGAGAGCTGACGTCTGCTATTGTGCATTTCTGTGGCCGGGATTGTAAGTTGAAAATATTAATATCGGATATGATCTGTGAGGCTTTCATTTAACTGTTAAAACTTGAGGCGAATAACTTTAACTTCGCACACACACACACACACACACACACACACACACACACACACACACACACACACACACACACACACACACACACACACACACACACACACACACACACACACACACACACACACACACACACACACACACACACACGCACACACACACACACACACACACACACACACACACACACACACACACACACACACACACACACACACACACACACACACACACACACACACACACACACACACACACACACACACACACACACACACACACACACAACCGGATGGAGCCGTCCTTCTTAACCACTAAAACCACGGGACTCGCCCAAGGTGACATGGATTTTCTGATGACTCCTTCAGCCAACATCTTCTCGACCTCCTCTTTTTCCGCTTTCTGACCATGCTCAGAAAACCGTCTTGGTTTCTGCTTAATAGGTCGTCCTGTCGTGCTGATGCTGTGCCTGACGCCCTTAGCCTTCCCGAAGGCGTCTCTCCGCTCCGGTGAAAAGACGTCAGAAAACTCTTCGAGGAGAGACCTGAAGGCCACCTTCTGAGTTTCCGTCAGATCTGGCATCTGGCCTTCCGCCACCGTCATGGTCATCGCCTCGGCAATTCCCGACACAATTCCCGTCACACGGGAGACCTTGGACTGACAAGCCAATGGTAGCTCGTTCTGCGCACCGGAGTAGCACTCCCGACGACAGATCCCCTGGATAAACTAGGACCTCTAGGGAATGCCAGGGACACCACTCGGTTACAGGACCACAGAACGCCTGCCGGAAGGTGAGCGGAAAGTTCGTTGATAGGCTCAAACAACCAGTCTCCGTCAGGTCCATCGAATCCCACAATGATTCGCTGATTCCGTCGTTTTCCCTTGGACGAAACCGCCTTTCACCTGCAACTGACGAGACTCCTTTGCTTCCAGGATATCCACTCCTGGACTACTGCGTCGATCCTTCGAGCGGGCGGGTGCAGGTGAGGAACCCTCTTCGATCCGGCCATCGCCAAAATGCAAAACTAAGCTGGCAATGCCGAGATGACCAGCTGTCGCCCTGGACAGGAGCACCTCATCCTGCCCGATCTGGCCATTCTGACCTGTGACCAGCGCAAAAGTTGCGGGAACAATCGGTCCACCGTCCACTGACAGACCGACCTCTACCGTGGGTAGTTCCTCCGCGGACCCCACGGACCCACAACTCGGACACGTTGCATGCCGTCCTTGGCTACGCTCTGAGACCTCAAACTTTCTCCCAAATCACCGGGCATGCAATCGATATCAGCCCCAGCGTCTACCACCACCGGGACAGGGCAGCCACGATTTCCAAATTTCAAAACCGCCCCTACATCAGACAACTTCGGCCTCCCTACACCAGAAGTTGTATGGTCTAGCGCAGCAGTTTCCTGTACCTGCGTCGACGAAACATGATTCGCCTGACCTACTGCAGGTTTCTTTCCCGATGCTCTGCTGCGATTCTGCTTGCTGCCACTCGGGCAGTCTGAAGAATAGTTACCTTTCTGGTTGCAACTATAGCACACCACATCTTTCTGCCGTCCAAATCCAAAAAGACGTAACTACATTTTTACTAATTTTTGCTATGACCATTTATGTAAATTGGGCTGCACTTTTTCATCAGATCAATTTAAATTTGTGACCACTGTGTAAAATGATACTATTTGACTGGATTTATCTATCAGAATATTTATTTTTGTAAATATAGGCAAAATTGGCGCAGTATGGCAGTTACGTCTTTTTGCACACGTAGTCCTTGGGTACTTCGATTATCTGCAGCTCATGCTGCCGAAGCCATAAAGACGTATGTGCAATGTTAAATTGCAGATACGACTTTCTGGCTTTGTCTTGGAATCCATAATTGCAGATACGTTTTTCTGCCAAGTTTATTACTACAAATGCTATGTAGATACGTCGTTCTAACATAGCTAGTTAAATTCAGCATAAAATTTTGTGTATGTAGTTGGTCATAACTCCATTTTGGCCAAAATGTTAGTTACGACTTTTTGGCTTTGGACGGCAGCTTTAGTCTTACCAATTTTGGAACCAGTCTTCCCCACATGAGCCGATTAAGGACTAGGCTTCTCCGTCGCAGGAAAGTCTTTCCATCCAACCAAGTCCTTGGCTTGCTTGAGCGTTGCTCCTTGGTTACCGTCTTTTCCTGGAGCTCATACAAGGACCAGTCCTGCTGCTCGCGGCCCACCACCAAAACCATCCTTTCCCTCAGTTCCTTTCAGTCATATAGCTTTCGCCAGGAACTGAAGATCGCCGACCCTGCCAAAAGTCCGCCGCCGCCGTTGCAGGTACGTAGCCACGGATTCTCCTTATACTTCTCCGCATATTTCGGCACCAAATGACAAAGGAACGTACAACAGCAGTATTTAATGCGAAGAAGGGCTCAATCGACTATAAGCAGTCACTATCACTTTAAGGTATATGATTGGGTCTCTCTAAAGTCACTTTTTTGTTTCTTTATTCTTCACAAACTTTACATATATATATATATATATATATATATATATATATATATATATATATATATGTATATATATATATATCAACTGTTATAATTATATATAAACAGGCGCGTAGCCGGGGGGGGACAATGGGGGCATGTCCCCCCGAAATTGGGTTGGCCCCTGGAAATATCTGCCATCAGGAAATATTTACGACGCAGACAGCAGCTGTGGACTGCGTTAAGCCTTGGAATTGATGAAAATTAAAACAATTTAGAACTAAAATCCAAATTTTTTCGCGCCGTCGGCCTCTAATTATTTCTTCGTCGTCAACTTTAAAATATCATTTCAATTTACGTAAACACAAAATGTTATATACCTGATCTTAGCTGGTATAATGTAGTAAAGTATCATACTTATTTACTGTGTTTTGCTCAAAAACGCGTAAGTGCACACATTTTTCTGGAAAATAGCAAAAAATGTTTGGCTACCGTGTAACGTTATAAAAGTTAGCATTTGTTCATTCATTCACTTCCCTTCAGATAAATTTCCGAATAGTCTTTCTGCTATTTAAACAAACTATGTAAATTTGATTATGCTACAGGAGGAAACATGTGCTCAGAAAATTCATTTCATAAATAGCAAAAATAAAAAAATGCTTCAACTTCTGGTGGGCGTGCGCAAATCATTCAAAGACGGCATTCTTAATTTTCTATATATATATATCTTAAAAATTGTTAATTTAAAGCCCGAAAAATAAGCTAACGTAATAAAATGCTTACGGTTCCCGTTTGAACTGCCACAGTTAAGTCTGAAAAATTTGGGCTTGCCCCCCCCCCGAAATTTTTCTGGCTACGCTAGTGTATATAAACGATGTGGTTATAGACTGGATATTCATAGACAAACCAGCAATAGCGTTTACGTTACTGATAGAACATTCTGGCTACTTTTACAAACTCAGAACGTTTGCTTAGTTCCTATAGCATTAAAAAGCATTGCAAAGTATAGTACTCTAAATATGCGGCAAGATGCTGTTTCGGATTATGAATAATAGGCAATTTTGTATATTTGACATAACACAAACAAAACATAAACAATTACATACAAACAGAATTTAGTTTTAGATTGGAGTGATTAGTAAGTTTGCAAATTTATCAGCTTATCACTTATTGAAGGAGACATGGCAGCAAACTGAAAGTGTTGTGCAAATATTAATAATAACCAAATATAGAAACTTAAATCCAATTTAATGAAACGTCTGAACGTTGCTAATTCTATTCAACATATAATAGTACATTAACAGGGAACCGATTTTTGAGGGTACCTGTCCCTTGGCATTTAGCAGTGATTGTGCTAGCCCTTGTACCGTACTGTCAATTTTTGAGAGGTACCGACCCTCACCACTCCTTGTTAAAGATGTATGGAATTGTTAAATATATAATAGAGTGGGAATTAAAATTGTAACGACTTAAGGTGCTGGTTTCCTTTCGTGTATTTTTGACTCATACGGCTTTAATCCTTTACGTACTTTGCTAAAACTTACTAAATAACCTATTTTCGTGCTCTTTAACATTCTGGGACCAGTCCCGCATTTTTAGGTGAAAAGATAAGAAAGTTTTGGTTTTTGCCATTATTCTCTCAGAACGTAGTCGATATGCCGTAGTAATATCTGTATTCAGTAAATACTGTATTTACTGGCCGATTTCAGTAAATACGGTATTTACCAGTAAGAATAGTATTTTCTTTAAACTTTCAATCTTTACATGTAAATACCATTTTTACTGAAACTCGTCCAATAAATACTGTATTTTCTAGTAAATTCTGTATTTTATTTTAAAAACGTTTGTCTTTATGTGTGGCTAGGGAAACAAAGGGTATGCCGACGTCATATTTAAAGTCAAAAGATAGGCCATGCATAATCACAGTGGGGGTGCATGAAGAGAAACTTCAGAAGATTAAAACATTAGTTTACAAAATTAAAAGAATTATTTAATGTTAATACAGTTAACAAATTAAAAGCAGTTTTTCTGACATTTTAATTAAACATACACTATAGGCTTATTTTATTTAAAGTTTTAAACATACCATTTGTGTGTTTATTAAATTACGAAAAGCAGGCTTAAGACTATAAAGTAACTTATGAATTTTTAATTAATCGTAATTCATTATGAACATAATATAATAAAAACATGTGTATATCTATTTTGATTTTAAAATTTGGTAAAAATTCAAATAATAAATTTTAATTTAAACATTTGAACTATATCATCATGCACCCCTTTGTACCAGAGATGAAACCGGGTCACTATTTGCTGACCCGGTGACCCGGTGACCCGGTCGACCCCTGACCCGGTGACCCGGTGACCCGGTGACCCGGTATTTTTGAAAATTCAGGTTTAAGCTTGGAAAAATTAAAAATACTTATATCCGGGTGTGATGAGTGTTTTCTCACCTTTTTGGACATTTTTGGCGTCTAAAATAAGAAGTCGGACAAAATCTTTGCTTTCATTAAAGTAGTAAAATTGAAAAGTAAATATTGTAAGTAAGCCGGAAAAATTTGCACGACATCGCGATCGCACTCAATGTGATGTGAAGTAAACTACATAGCTTTTTGAATCAAACAAATTCGAACAAAATATATATGTACTTCGGCAAAGTCATTACTTCATCGAATTCTAATCATAGAGCTTAACATTAGCACTTTTGTGTTGTATCATTATTTTAGCAGAATATTTTATGCAGTTGTATGGCTGATGGTTTCACTCAGCGGACATTCTTTCGAAACATTTTGCTAATGGCTAGGATTCAGACAATATATTCTATAAATAAAAACAATCACAACTCCATCTGATCCTAAAGGTAGCAAGCCATAACAATTAGAAAAATGCAAAGCAAAACTCAGAATCTGTAAATCTTGTTTTGCTGAGATTTCCCGTCTTACCGACATTTGAAAGTCTGACACAGTCTGACCCCCTCCTTCCAAAAATGATAGCAGCGGCGAAAAATCGCTTTCAGTAGCTGGGGCATGGAGAATTTTAGATTTTAGAATAAAAATTTCAGACTCCCATGTAATAATTTTCATTTTCTAGTTAAGATTCAACGAATCATTGTAGTTTTCACCTAGATCTAAGCTCGACAGGACATTGCAAATATTATGAGGACACTACAGCGGCAAGCATTTAAAAAAACTACACGATTAAGTTAACAATATTTCTATTGCTTGCTAGTTTTTAAGTACTTATTGAAGTTTTCAGTTGGTAAAAACTGGTAAAAACTCTGAAAAATATGCTATAACAGTAAAAAATTCCCCCAATCAAAAATACCGGGTCAACACCGGGTCAGAGCTCCTGACCCGGTGACCCGGTGACCCGGTCCATATAGTGACCCGAACTGACCCGGTGACCCGGTGACCCGGTGACCCGGTTTCATCTCTGCTTTGTACATACTGTGATTATGCATGACCTATCTTTTGACTTTAAATATGACGTCGGCATACCCTTTGTTTCCCTAGCCACACACAAAGACAAACGTTTTTTTAAAATAAAATACAGAATTTACTAGAAAATACAGTATTTACTGGACGAGTTTCAGTAAAAATGGTATTTACATGTAAAGATAGAAAGTTTAAAGAAAATACTATTCTTACTAGTAAATACCGTATTTACTGAAATCGGCCAGTAAATACAGTATTTACTGAATGCAGAAATTACTGCAACAGATACACCGGATTGGTTGCCATGGCTGGAAAGAGAGCACCGAAATGAACATTTTTGCTCTTACAATCTTCGAGCTATCTCCAGTGGTTAAGTCAGTATAAGCCAAAAACTATTTTGAGGGTCAAAAAATGGCCATTTTCGAGGAAATCAGTTTTTGAAAATTACTGCCAAATTTAAGGGACAATTTTGGTCCATTTACACTCGATCGATACACAGTCTCATTGCACATTTTATGAATGCCTATTAGCTGGAGTTTGTTGCTGTAAGCTAGAGATATGGCCGAAAAACCATTTTGGCAAAATTGCGATGATTTTGTTTTGAACATCGATTTCTCAAAAACTACTCGACGGATTCCGGAGATTTTCGGCAGACCGGAAATTCGCACTTGTACGGAGAGAAGTTTTTTCGGTTTGTGCTAAAACATCCAGTTCCGAGAAAACTGAATATGAAGTTGCGAAATTTCGTGTCACCACACATTTGGCCGATTTTCTCCACCGTCAAGACCTGTTGAGCCAAATCCAAAAAACGTCCCTCGGCCCATATGTCCTTCATATCATGGAACAAAAAGAACTTTTGACCGATTCTACAGTTTTGAGAAATCGATGTTCAAAAACGTTTGGTCTATGTTTAGCCGTTATATCAGCACAGTTTTTCTAATTTTTTTGCTAATTTTGCTAGTTTCCTAAGCTCATGTGAACGTCCTATTTTAAGCTTTAAAACGATGCATAAAGCTCTTTCCAACTCCCAAAATTGCGAAAGTTATAGCGTTTTAAAGAAATAACCACAAATGCATTGTACAACAGGATACCAGCACCTTAAGCCCTAAACATCAATTTAATTAACTGATGCGTTTTGCAGCCTAAAATAAACTCTGAATTAGTGATCAGTGCGCAGTGCGACCTGCAACCTACCAATTCAACTAGACATCTGGCACATGCAGTTGATATCTGTGGCCGTATTCTCAAAACTTAGCTAAGATAGCTATAACTAGGTTTAGGGGGATTATCTGCAGCAAGCAATAAAGCTAGTTCTAATTAATACAGCTAATTGTAAGCTGTGTTTATTATTAGCGAAGTCAGCTAAACTCTAATCCTAGTTAGAGATAGCCTTAGTCCTAGCTACGGATAGTCCTATTCGTAGTTGAAGATAGGCCTATCTGTAACTAGTTTTGAGAACACGAGTTAAACTGATAAATTAAATAAACAGAAAACACTTGTCTAAGACAAATGCAATAATTAAAATTATTAGTTTTCAAGCACTTTCAAAAAGCATCCCAATTGACAAAAAGTAACTTAAGGTGGTGATTCCTTTTGGGCACATATTGTTATTTGGCGGCGTAAATCAAAATGAAATTTGATGAAACTTTACGAAATAAATACTTTTAGCATTCTAACACCCTCCTCGCAATCCCGATTCAAACATTCGAGATTTCCGGTCAGTGTGGTTTTTCCCATTTTCTGAACGTTTGGTAGCTGCTATACAGTTATGACTGTATTCATTCGAAAGATATCATTGAGCTTCACACTTTTGCTTTTTAAAGCAAGTTTATAACTTTTCTGTACCGTGAGATATAGTCGATATTCTTGTTTTTGCCTCAAAAACTTGTCATTTTTGCAGAAATCAAATAATCCAACATTTCTTGAACTACGCAAGCCGCAAAGTCAAACTCAGGGCGTCGACCTGAAGGTCTCACAGGGACAAATTATCCGACGCATGATCGTCTTCCAACTGCAAGCCTGTAGGCTGCTATCATAAAAAATGTAGTTTTTGCAAAAACGACCAATTTTTCCAAAGATTGCGGAGCATTCACCATGCATGCTGGAGAGCTGCTACTGAACAGATGTGTTCTGCACAAATATACCCAGGGACGATTTTTAGTTGCCCCGATTGCTGCTTTCTAGCTATAGTAATCGCTTGACAAATTTGGAAAAAGTAGGCAAAATACAGGTTACGCACACATTTCAGCTTATTTCTCTATAACGAAGAGCGATTTCACAATAAATAAAAAATCGTCCCCAGCCATTTGATGGAGGCATCGAATTATATAACCGATGTCTCGCGAAAAAATTTACTTGAGTCTGCAAAAATTCTGGAAAATTATACTTTTTCTAAAATGTGTTAAAAATATTTTAGAAAAGCAACATTAGTTTCGTGGCATGAATTAAAAAGAGAAAATGTCAAGCTACATTTTGATATAAAAAAGGCTTCTTAACTCCAAGTAATGAATGAGTCATGATGGTGCAAACTTTATGTCACCAAAGGGGATCACCACCTTAAACGTAGCGATTGTAGAATATAGGAAATATCCGTGTGCTAAGCCTAAGTATACGGTAGATGAATTTGAACCTAAAACAGAATGTTTCCTGAACAATCAAGATAAAAATTATCATTAGCTATTTTTGTGGCTTAAGTATGACTCATATACGTGAACTAGTTCAAGATGGCGGGGCACAAGCAGTTAGAGTTGTTCTGTGAAGTGAGTAGGTCGGTCCCGTATTAGGCTCATTTCTGCCATTTTTAGGTGAGAGCTAGAGTTCGTTATATTTCGTGAGTAACGTTTGGTTTTTGAGTTGGTTGCTGTTTTTATTCTTTAAATTACGGAGCGAGCCCTAATGCTAGCCTAATTCGATATTTCATTCAATTTAACTTTACTTGATAAACGGACATCGCACACCTTCGACGAGAACTTGCAACATTAGGGTCTGTCGTTTCGTGAATCTAGCACCAGGGTTTCATACCCCACAAAAGTGGCGACCTTGACAGTGGTAGATGTCCAAAAATTATTGTGGACCTACCACGCATAGCATAACACGAAAATTACATGAAAAAGTTGCACTGTTTCAAGAATTTCCTCGAGGAGAAAAAGAAAATTTGGTGACTTCAAAAAACTGGCAGAAATGTACCGTGCGGGGGGGGGTGACACTTCGGGGGGGAAAATTTTGGGGGGCCCCCAAATCCACACCCCAACCACGGAGTGACGGCGCAACATGGGGGAAACCGCCCCCGGCCCCCTCCCCATTCAGATTCCATGCCAAGTATGCAGAAGAATGGGGGGTTACCCTCCGTTTCGTCTAGTTTGTTAACTTTTCAGCGTTCGCTTAGGTGGTCTTCTGTCCGGGTTGTGAGTGATTCATTCACCCCTCAACAGGACGAAAATTGGTGGGGTGGGGTTAATTTGTCAACATTTCATGTTCCCCCTCCTCCTACAGAGTCTGTGTCAGATTTTGGTAATATTCTGTCGGGGCGTCGGGGCGAGACAAGGAAGTGTGGAGGTTGGAAGTTGTTCCGGGAGGGGTATGCCCCCCTTGTCAGTCACTCCTGGGCCTGGGGGGGGGTGAGCCCAGGTGCTTTCCCGTCCAGCAACCAATCAGAAATTACCGTCAAGTCCCTTCTGGGGAGGTCTGACGCCCCCTTGTCAGAATCGGGTCGGGGGAACAATCAAGATGTTGAAAGCATCCCCCGGCGGAGTCCCCCTCGTCAAAAGTCATTGATATCGATCCTTATTTGGAGATGGCGGTTGAAAAGGGAGAGGGCGACCTGTATAATTTGATGGGGGATTTTTCAGAGAGATTGTGTAAAAATCGCGGGTTAGCTCCCCAACGTTTGTCAGATATATACCAACAACAACAAATTACGGTTGGCAAAATTCAAAATCGCAATGAGCAAGTGGGGGAACCCTTGGGGGAAGATCGATATCAAAAAATTTTGTTAAATAGCCGACTCGCAAATTGCAATTGCAAGCCAGCATTTTTGCCGATGTATAACTAGGGTTAGGCCTATCTGTAGATAGGGTTACCAGGCTTTCAGAATACGACTAGGGGTGTTTGTAACTGCAGATAAGGGATCTGTAACTAGAGATAGGTCAATTTATAGTTACAGATAGGGGTAGTTTAGTTGGAGATAGGGCTATCTGTAACTAAAGAAAGGGATATCTGTAGCTACATGTAGGCTATCTGAAACTAGAGATAGGTCTATTCCTAGACATAGATAGAGCTTGTCTGTACTTAAGAATACGGCCTGATATGATATGATCGTCTTGAAACATCAAAACGAAGTTTTTGCTAGACTACCAATATAAATGGGTAAAACAGCAACCGCTTTGACATAGCTGATAGATTTGCGGAGGTAGACTATACGAAAAGCTCGGGCTGCTT
The DNA here is from genome assembly GCA_030248195.1 of Trissonchulus latispiculum. Taxonomy (NCBI): domain Eukaryota; kingdom Metazoa; phylum Nematoda; class Enoplea; order Enoplida; family Ironidae; genus Trissonchulus; species Trissonchulus latispiculum. The sequence continues at coordinate 36,157 of JASAND010015722.1, forward strand.
TTACCAACTGTGAAAGTTTGTTTAGTTAGTTCCATTAACATTTAAAAGCATTGTACCCTATTCCTATCAGTATCCTGGGATATTTTATAATAGGATATACGGAGCTATTTAGGGGGGAACCTTTGCCAATACAGTAGGAATCAGATTTCATGTGATCGTATTGCTGTGCGACATGAAAATGGTGATGTTAAGTTCTAACAGACAAATGGAGTGAGCTTCATAAAAGTGTTTCCAAGTATTGAACTAGACTCAGCTTAGAACTTCTCAACTACACAAGTCCCTCTGCAAGACACAGAGACTCTGGGAGTGCCGGGTCGTGAATTTATTTCGTTAAACATCATTAGTGTAACCATTAAACTTAATCATTTGCTGGAAGTGCATGGGTTCTGGAATCTCTGGGATCCAGCGGCTCTGGGGTTGCTAATGTCTCTATAAACTGTATTCTGAATTACTATTACGGTGGTGATTCTTTTCGGGCTACTATCGCTAGCGCACGGCTAAAATCAAGTTCAAATTTGACGAAACTTTCCAAAATTACTTGTTTCAGTGTTAAGCAGCCTCGGCGCAGTCCCGAATTGAAAAGGTGGCGTTTCCGTTCGGGGTGCATTTAGCAGATTACTAGATAGCATGTTTTACTCATTTTCGCAGAAATAATCATTCAATAATTAACAATAATCAATCATTAATAATAATTCAAATAATACACCACTTATAGAGCTACACACGCCGTAAAATTAAACTAAAGATTCAATTAAAATTAAATTAATAATTAAAAAAATTAAACTAAACTAAACTAAAGGAAACACAGAGGCTAGCTATTCGAGGCGTGATCATTACCGAACAGGTATTTCTGTGTCTGTAATGATTGAAAATGTGGTTTTTGTAAAAATTCGACCGCTGTGATTTTCGGCGATTGTGGAGCATTTAATATGCAGGCTGGAGGATTGCCACTTAACAGATGTGTTTTGCACAAAAACACCCCGAGAGCTTATTTGGTTGCCCCGAATGCTGCTTTCTAGCTAAAGTAATCGCTTGACAATGCTGAGAAAAGATTATACATGCAAAATTACAATGAACAAGCATAACTTAAAATTTTTGACCCCGCGCAAAATTTTCGTAGGATGTATAGGCCACGGTCGCATATCCATTGCCCAAGTATGATCTTAGCCTTCTCCATATTAATTTGAAATTTTGGTGTAAAAGAGGGATCGATAGGGTCTCTATTTTTGCTTGGATCACTGGATTTTGGGTCAAAAAGTTTGAGGCTTCTCTAAGCGAGTGTGTTCCTAGGTCAAACTTTCTTTGGCTCACCTTGGGTCTGGGTTAGTATTTTTATTGGATAATATAGGGTTTGGGCCACCGTACCACCAAAATGTTCAAAAACACGTTGACTCTATGACCCTACAATTGTTAGTAAACTGTATAAATTATTGAATAAAATACGCTACCTGATTAGAAACTAGACGAGACTAAGATCACAGGTAACAATCGTGGTGTGCGATGTCGAGAACACTTCTTGACAAACTCTGTATTGCAAACAAGCACTATAATACGTATATTATGTAAATGCAGTTAATTATGCAAAACGAAACTAGAATAATTTGTTAAACAAGATTATTAGAAAAAAAATCAAAAAGTAACAGTGAAACTGCCTATCCCAGCACCGGCAAACAGACAGTTACAACGGCCAAGCCGAGGTAGAGGGCACCATACTGAAAAAGAAGAAAAAGCATCAAACGACCCTAATTTCAGAAAAAATTTGTCCCGAGCGGTTCCCTCCCAACTAATCACAAAAATATATGACAGACAAAAACTCTAAAATAACCATAACCACTACAGAATATAGGAAGGGAAAGTGTCAACAGGTGTGCAGAGGAAAGGACAATGCGGTATTCACCCCAGCACCGCAGCAGCAAACCAACATTCGCGATCAACCACAAAGTTAACCCAGGACATGGCTGCTACACAGGATGGACCTGGGAACAGTCATCCGTCACTGGGCATCATGCCGAAGTTAGACTGGGTTCCAACCACCAAAAATCCAGGCCAAGCCAGCCGAAATAGACCAAGGAACTCAGGAGCCAAGCATCGATACGCCAGCGATGGAGAATCAGTTCATACAGAAGCGCACGCACCCGAGCAGGAGGGCCTACGACCACTGTAGGGTCCCTTGCGAGCACCAGGACCGACCAGCAGGAAAAACCGGAGGCCTTGCAACCTCTGCTGCATAGTTCATCCAAAGTCCACAGGGACCCTACAAATGACAAGACCCCTACTAGCCCAGGGAACGCACAGGCAAGGAGCGACAAAACCCGCATAGAAGGCAAAAAGGCAAGAAAAATAGATAGCCAACCGGTCTGGCCCCTGCTGCGACGGACGCTGCCACAAGGCCTGGAGGCGACTGTAGCAGAGAACAGAGGGAAGCCGGCTGCTGAAACTACCATTGAGGCTGATATTGCTGCTAGTCCGGCAGCCCTACACTTGGGGAACATAATAGGCGGAGGGGGGAGTGTGATATGGGTAAAACCCCACCATACTGACTTGTGCTTGAATTGGAGCTCCTGAAGCTTGAGTATGATAATCTAAATTGGCCCTTGAAGGATTTCTATCAAAGCATCGACCGGAGCGGTGACCCGTTTATTGTAGTATCGACAAGGGGGAAACTTTTTACTTTTCATCCCCCCATTCCTTCAACTTTTTCTGTAATTTTGACTCAAACCAGTCTCTCATCTCCCATAGTTCCAGCCGAGTCACAGGTATCGAATCAAGGGAGGCGACCCCCTCTTTTGGAAATTTTTGGGCTTCCACATAAAAAACCGGAGCAACATGGGCTTGTACATCAGAAAAACCCGTTCTAGAATTACGAGATTCTAATTTGCCAAGGATACATAAAATATCATTCAATGTTGGTTCTCTCTTACCGAAACTTGAAGCCAAGGCTGCCACGTATTCTCAACGATTCCATCAAACAGTTGTTTCACACAGTGCCTGTTCAGATCAACCTGAGACGGCCAAATTTCCAAAGCTCGCAACTGCAGCTCCGACACATATTGACACACTGATTCGCCCGGCTGCTGAACCAGTCGGACAAACCGCTGGAATTTTTCAGAAACAAAAATTTTGGGTTTGGGGAATTGTGTCCTCGTCAAACGATTCTACAACACCAGGACCAATTCTAGAAGTAAATGTAAGCGACTTTCCCGACAATTTGCCGGCCCATTGCTCCTTAGGAATTCCGTAAATCGTAGCAGCAGACACAAATTGAGGCAACCAATCATTCCAAAGCCGGTTCAAAACGGGGAATTTCTTGCAAAATCATCATATACGTACGATAAAGTTGGGCACTATGCTTGCTGACAGAAATATTGGTGGCATGATAGTAGGAGGGGTTGCAGTCTGCTGTTGCCCCCCCTTATTGTTGCAGAAAAAACCCATAATTTTGAAGGGTGCCCAGGCCAAGATCCGGGTACGTCGGAGCCAATAACTGTTGAGACTGTTGGCAAAGCGACTGAGCGTGATAATAAACTGGATTATAACCCGGCAAACAACCGTATTGAACTTGAGAAGAAATATTTGGATGTACGTACGTATACTGTTCATACGGATCATAACAATAATAATAATTTGGATCAAAATAAGCCTGTCCAGCAGCCTGGGGAGGCGACGCCACATGTGGTGGAGCATACGACTGGTACTGAGGTTGTGAAGGCCAGGAATCAGGCACAGAAAAATTTTTACCCAAAGTTTAGCCCAGTGGCTGGCGGATTTTGAGATGGGGCGGGCCCTGCAGATTCGGGGTCTGAGGCCCATTTGACACAGCCGAAATTACAGTAGTAAACCCACAAGTTTGAAGGGTGCCCAGGCCAAGATCCGGGTACGCCGGAGCCAATAACTGTTGAGACTGTTGACAAAGCGTCTGAGCGTGATCATAAACTGGATTATAACCCGGCGAACAGCCGTATTGAACTTGAGAAGAAATATTTGGATGTACGTACGTATATATGGATAATAATAATAACAAGCTTATTTGCATGAATGGGTTGCCGCTGGAATTTTTCCTCTTATCAGCAGTCATATCTGAAGCTGCGTACATGTAAGAGCGTTGGCTCTATTACAACTTTTTATCCACTCAACGAGAGCTTTCGAATGATACCCATATTGTGGAGTTTCGACAACTTTTAATTTTAACCCATTTTGACTGGTTTCGGCCTTTTTTGACCCTTTCATGCCCCGTAACTCATTTTCTGTACATTTTGTTGCTTTGGCCCTATTACAACTTTTTATCTATTCAACGAGAGCTTTCGTTTGATACCGGTATCGACCGGATCTGACAATTTTCAATTTTGACTAATTTTGGCCGGTTTTGGCCATTTTTGACCCCTTTGAGACCCCGTAACTTATTTTCTGTACATTCTGGTGCTTTGGACCTATCACAACTTTTTATCTACTCAAGGAGAGCTTTCGAATGATACCCATATGAACCCAATTGGACAACTTCAATTTTACCATTTGCAGCATCACCGTATCGAGTACTTTCACCCTGAGTCGTACCGGGTCGACCAGGAGATATGCAAACCTCCAAGTCAAGCCCTTCAAAATGAGGTATCAACCACCTCTCTACCCCTTACCAATCTTGAGATCTGGGGGTGGACACATTCGGCAAGAAATAATAAATAACAAGCAAATTGGCATGAATGGGTTGCCGCTGTCATTTTTCCTCTTATCAGGAATCATATCTGAAGCTGCGTCCATTTAAGAGCTTCGGCTCTATTACAACTTTTTATCCACTTAACGAGAGTTTTCGAATGATGCCCATATTGTGGATTTTCGACAACATTTAATTTTGACCCATTTTGACTGGTTTCGCCCATTTTTTGCCCCATTTGAGGCTCCCTATCTCATTTTTTCTACATTTTGGTGCGTTGGCTCAATTACAACTGTTTATCTACTCAACAATAGCTTTCGAATGACACCGGTATCGACCGGATCCGACAATTGTCAATTTTGACCCATTTTGGCCGGTTTTGGCCATTTTTGACCCCTTTGAGGCCCTGTAACTCATTTTCTGTACATTTTGGTGCTTTGGCCCTATTACAAATTTTTATCTACTCAACGAGAGCTTTAGAATGACACCGGTATCTGCCGGATCCGACAATTTTCAATTTTGACCCATTTTGGCCGGTTTTGGCCATTTTTGACCCTTTGAGACCCAGTAATTTATTTTCTGTACATTTTGGTGCGTTGGGCCTATTATAACTTTTTATCTACGCAACGAGAGCTTTCGAATGATACCCATAGGAGCCCAATTGGACAACTTTCAATTTTTACCATTTGCAGCATCACCGTATCGAGTACTTTCACCTGAGTCGTACCGGGTCGACCAGGAGATATGCAAACCAGGACATACCCAAGCTAAAGAGTTGCCTTTTTGTTGAAAAAGCGGCAACCCAATAAATAATAATAAATAAATAACGGACATACCCAATACTCAACCCCAGAGGGGAGTGTGATATGGGTAAAACCCCACCATACTGACTTGCGCTTGAATTTGAGCTCCTGAAGCTTGAGTATGATAATTTAAATTGGCCCCTGAAGGATTTCTATCAAAGCATCGACCGGAGCGGTGACCCGTTTATTGTAGTATCGACAAGGGGGAAACTTTTTACTTTTCATCCCCCCATTCCTTCAACTTTTTCTGTAATTTTGACTCAAACCAGTCTCTCATCTCCCATAGTTCCAGCCGAGTCACAGGTATCGAATCAAGGGAGGCGACCCCCTCTTTTGGAAATTTTTGGGCTTCCACATAAAAAACCGGAGCAACATGGGCTTGTACATCAGAAAAACCCGTTCTAGAATTACGAGATTCTAATTTGTCAACGATACATAAAATATCATTCAATGTTGGTTCTCTCTTACCGAAACTTGAAGCCAAGGCTGCCACGTATTCTCAACGATTCCATCAAACAGTTGTTGCACACAGTGCCTGTCCAGATCAACCTGAGACGGCCAAATTTCCAAAGCTCGCAACTGCAGCTCCGACACATATTGACACACTGATTCGCCCGGCTGCTGAACCAGTCGGACAAACCGCTGGAATTTTTCAGAAACAAAAATTCTGGGTTCGGGGAATTGTGTCCTCGTCAAACGATTCTACAACACCAGGACCAATTCTAGAAGTAAATGTAAGCGACTTTCCCGACAATTTGCCGGCCCATTGCTCCTTAGGAATTCCATAAATCGTACTGTTCATACGGATCATAACAATAATAATAATTTGGATCAAAATAAGCCTGTCCAGCAGCCTGGGGAGGCGACGCCACATGTGGTGGAGCGTACGACTGGTACTGAGGTTGTGAAGGCCAGGAATCAGGCACAGAAAAATTTTTACCCAAAGTTTAGCCCAGTGGGGGGCGGATTTTGAGATGGGGCGGACCCTGCAGATTCGGGGTCTGAGGCCCATTGGACACAGCCGAAATTACAGTAGTAAACCCACAAGTTTGAAGGGTGCCCAGGCCAAGATCCGGGTACGTCGGAGCCAATAACTGTTGAGACTGTTGACAGAGCGTCTGAGCGTGATCATAAACTGGATTATAACCCGGCGAACAGCCGTATTGAACTTGAGAAGAAATATGTGGATGTACGTACGTATATACGGATTATAATAATAACAAGCTTATTTGCATGAATGGGTTGCCGCTGGCATTTTTCCTCTTATCAGGAGTCATATCTGAAGCTGCGTACATGTAAGAGCGTTGGCTCTATTACAACTTTTTATCCACTCAACGAGAGCTTTCGAATGATACCCATATTGTGGAGTTTCGACAACTTTTAATTTTAACCCATTTTGACTGGTTTCGGCCTTTTTTGACCCTTTCATGCCCCGTAACTCATTTTCTGTACATTTTGTTGCTTTGGTCCTATTACAACTTTTTATCTACTCAACGAGAGCTTTCGTTTGATACCGCTATCGACCGGATCTGACAATTTTCAATTTTGACTAATTTTGGCCGGTTTTGGCCATTTTTGACCCCTTTGAGACCCCGTAACGTATTTTCTGTACATTGTGGTGCTTTGGACCTATCACAACTTTTTATCTACTCAAGGAGAGCTTTCGAATGATACCCATATGAACCCAATTGGACAACTTCAATTTTTACCATTTGCAGCATCACCGTATCGAGTACTTTCACCTGAGTCGTACCGGGTCGACCAGGAGATATGCAAACCTCCAAGTCAAGCCCTTCAAAATGAGGTATCAACCACCTCTCTACCCCTTACAAATCTCGAGATCTGGGGGTGGACACATTCGGCAAGAAATAATAAATAATAAATAATAATAAATAAATAAATAACCAAGTTAAAGGGTTGCCTTTTTGTTGAAAAAGCGGCAACCCAGTAATAATAATTTGGATCAAAATAATTTTGTGCAGCAGTCTGGGGAAGCGACGCCACATGTGGCGGAGCATTCGACTGGTACTGAGGTTGTGAAGGCCAGGAATCAGGCACAGAAAAATTTTGACCCAAAGTTTGGCCAAGTGGGGGCGGATTTTGACATGAGGCGAACCCTGCAGATTCGGGGTCTGAGGCCCATTTGACACAGTCGAAATTACAGTAGTAGTAAACCCACAACCCACAAATGTTGATAATCTGGACTTATGAGTCCAGATTATCCTGGTCACTCGACACCTGAGGGTACCACGGGCCGGCCACAGGAGAGAAAACAGCAAGGTTTGAAAGGGACTGTGGGGTGAAATTTAATATATAAGCCCTCAATTTTCAAATCGATTTCCCATATCTTGGGGTCCAGAGTCCTTTTGTGTCATCACAGGACATATTTATGACTCAAACATTATCTGATGTACCCTCCGCGACCCCTAAATGTTCCCCCCGAAAACTTTGGATCAGGAGTTGGGGGAGGTGGGGGTTGATTATGAACTTGAGGGAAGGGGAATGGGGCATATTGGTTTTGGAGGGCATACCCCCTCTCTGCACCTGCTTATTTCCCCCAAAAACTGGGAGTTAAAATTCTTGATTCAACATTTCAGCATAATGGGACTCGGAAAATTTGGCCCATAGAGTAATTAGATGGGAGGGGAGATGCCTGTGCTGCATGAATAACTCAATGGCACTTCTGCGCTTCGTAAATAGTATTGGCTAACGTATATATAACTACGCTACAGCTGCTGCATCAGAGAATCGGGTTTTATAACAGACAGAGTAAGACTTGTTCAGCACGTTTCAGTGCTTTAACGACAGCACCTCGGGAAGGTTTTCTGTCACCGCTATCATTGTTTTCTGTTTTCTTTTTCTTTGTTTAAAGAAATCACAACAAATACAACACACACCATTTACAAGACTGACAGCGTTAGATACACTACGCAAACCAACAATAAAAAATTTGCCATTATGAAACATCCTTATTGTACTCTCTTTCATTTTCCATACTATACCGCTATATAGTTCTAATTCCAGGCAAATATCTGACATTACAGGTTGTCTGCATCCTAACACTTGAATTTAAAAGCATTGCCAGTTTCTTCGTTTCTGGCTCCAGGACACAGGAAACTTCCCGTAGAAAATAATAAAATTGTGCAAGACTCAACAGTTAGGGTGGCCCCACTAAACCGTCGTGGCTTGTAGACTGCTCCTGTGACTTTAGTTAAATCTACTCTGGAAGTCAGCTTTCCTTTCTATACAGTGCTAACAATCTTCATAGCTTCTGCATATACAACACTGAGCTGAATGGCAGTACTTACAGACTCTCAAATTATCAACAAAGCTCTTCACAATTGAGTTGTTCTTCTCTCCAAAACGAACACTTTTATTCCGGCTACAGCTAGAATACCTAAAGTGGGATTGTAGTATCTGTAGCGTGTGATATTGTTACGGTTGTTGAAAAACCTCTTCTTCTTCAAAGAAAAATCTTCAACTCTTTTGAAAGCGCAATATGCAAATAAGTTCACTATAAGGTATTTTAACTGCAGAATCGCTTTCCTTGACGTAGTTGTCAACGCTTAGCACTAATAAATATTGCATACTTTTTGGCACCATTGCTGCTCTGCTAGTGGGCGGAAGTATAGGGAAGAGCATAACCTGGACGGAGGAGCCAAGTTTATAGTCAGTTTAGGGAAAGTATGCTTTGATCACTTACGCATTTGACTTTTACGTTTACCAAAACAAAATCACAAGCTCGAGCACAGTTGTAACATTAATAATTAATCTTGTCAATTTCATAATCTGTTGTTCATAGAAAATGAAAAATCGTATTTGGAGGTTAACAAAAGGTTGCGCCTCCTTTCATTGGAAGCAAACTCTTGCCCAAACATTTCCCCACTTGGAGGTGGACAAGCAATTTATCAGGTTGCCGAAACCCTCTGTTCCCTTATATACACAGATATAATTATATTGCTTCATCCATTCTTATAAGTTGACGTTGAGTAGCTGTGGCAATAGCTTAATTGTGTCACAGTGCGCACAAAGATATAAAGTCTATCGTGAGCGAAATTGTTAGGTGATTGACATGTTCTCGTATGTTATACATGGTCTACAGAGGAATAATGGCTTTTTTGGGGGCTGCTTTTACAAACATTGAGTTATTTCTAGTGGTTAAGTCAGTATATGTAAGCCGAAAACAATTTCTAAGGAAATCAGTTTATTCGAAATTACTGCCACATGTTAAGGACAATGTTGCTATACTCAATCGATACACCGTCCAAATGAGCATTTCTCCAGCGCTTATTAGTTGGAGTTAATGACCAAAGTTTGATCAAAAAGGTCAATTTGAAAAAACCGCGATTATTCTGTTTTGAACTTTTTCTCAAAACTGCCAACCGGATTCGAACGATTTTTAGCACAATTTCAGCACTGGACGAAATTTTGCCTTGGTTTCGACTAAATATGTAGTTTCCAGTCTGGTGAAAACTCAATTAAACTTTGCAAAATTAATTTATTGGATTATTGGATTTGGATTTTCTAAGCCATTAAGTGCCGCTTAATCCAAAAAACGTCACTTGGCCCACATGTTCTGCTTATGCTAGCACACAAAGAAATTTTGGCAGAGTCTGCAGAATTCAGAAATCGATTAATAGGAATAAAAATGGCACATCCGCGATTCGAAACCAGGTTATTGCAGGACAGCTTAATATGTATGCTAGCAAATGTGCCGAATGTGGAAAAGATAACAGCATACATGCACTCTGAGAAACCAAACTAGAAAGAAATTTAACGTATTTAAATAACTTATATTAGTAAGTTTAAAAATCATACAATACAGCGATAAATATACGCAATAACTAAGGCTGACCAGAATCGACCAGGTACTCTCAGCAGCATTTAAGCCGCAAGCACAAAACGTTGGAACCTTGGGATTCTGTGAACAAAAGATCTACTCATTGTTTAGGCCGGCTACTACTTGCGGGCCGCACCAAGGTTCTTCCGGGGATACCTTGAAGACATCCTCCCATGGGCATTTACCGAGTCTGTGCAAGAGGCTTCCGCCTGCAAACAAAGCGCTGCCACGGGGACCTTCATTACGGTGAAAGTAATGGACGCCTCGATAGTCTTGGAGAACACCTCGGATAATCCTGAGAGCAGTTATTCTGTGTCAGATTTCCTCCCCCAGCCAAAGCTTAAAAACACAACTCTTTAACACAACTAGCCTGAGGCGTCTGAAAAAAATCATTAACACTGAGTAGCTGAGTAACACTGGGCCGTAAACAACAATGTTAGCGAAAGTTTAAAAGTGTTGATGACGTTAAAGATACCTTTACTCAAATTATTGATGCAAAAAATACTAATTTTTATTGCATTGATTAGGAGACCATAAATTACTGAGATTGTTCAAAACTTGATTAGTCGGTTCGTATTTTGTACTTGCCATTTAGGCAGCTATTTACTGACAGCATTTATCTATGAAAATAAGGTTTCAGTTGTGAAGTTAGCACCGACAGGAAAGATATAAATTATACTTGAGTTGCTAAGCCTAAGTGAATTAGTATTGCATTTCGACAAACGTTCAATGATTTTATATCACTCCTGTCTAGATTCATAGGTCTGATTAGCTAATAGTTGTTATTTGCCATATTGGGTAGGTTCAAGTGCAGTTGTGGGTGTAAGTTGGTTGCGAAAGGTTGGGTAGTTATTGTTAGGCTCGAATTGGGGAAGATTATTGTGCGTTTTTGGGTTAGGTCACCTTTGTCGCACTGTCGGCTTCTGCCGGGCGTTTAGTTTGTTCTGTACTTTTGGTAAAGTTTACGTGTTTGGTTAAAATTAATGTTTTGTACTAATTTTGTCGTCAGGTTTTGCTCGAAACTCAATAAACCGTTGTAATCGTCAAATGACTCTTAGTTGGTCAGGATCCTCCATTTCTCCAGCATCACACACCACCTGTTGTTTAAGTCTTATCCTAGTAGTCCAAAGAGAAGGCAACAACATTTTACTAAGATTCGTACAGTCAAATTTCACACAGTTTACAGTTCATAAGAATGTAATGATTAAACTTTGCCCAGCGCTTCGTACAGACATCCTTACCCTTAGCTTTCATCCTACACCTCCGTCACCTTCACACCTTATCACATATGTGGTAGTTTACGCTACCGCAAGCTACGGCTAACTGGTCTTTATCATTGTTACAAATATACCACGGTATAAAGGTTTACCCCAGGAGATATCTCCGTCCTGCCACAGGACATGGGGTGCCGGTCGGATTCTCAGCCGTAGAGCCAGGAGTGTCACCTCACATGATGACTGCATCCGTGGAAGGGGGGGGCCGGCCCTTCTACACAAACTCCTGTTACCTTCCTACCGTAGTGGAACCCATTTACCGACCAGTTAAGGATGGATAGCTGGGTTGGCTAGAGTCGAGAAAGCTTTGGCCTCCGGGGATCGAACCATATAACATTACATGATATTGCCCATTGGAAGGAAATTCAGTAAATCGCTCGCTCGTATCGAAAGCATTACAAAAGCCACTTCTAAACCAACCAAAATAATAGCAGAAGTCTCCACTACAACTAGCGAAATAAGTGGAATTTTCATATGATTCACAGCAGCTGATACTGGAACATTGAAAGCAGATTCTTTTTTACATCGGCGAATAAAAAAGTTTCTTCTTTGTATCACTTCTAGTACGTCTCCTGCAGAATCCATTGCGCCATATAATATTGAATTAAATTTTTTAACATAACCTGTGTTTTTGCGAAAAACAAACGACAGGTATCTGGGAACCCCAACGGGAATGAAACTGACATTACAAAATTCTCTTGCTTTGTAAATGAACGATGCTTCTGATCCCACATAATAGACGAATCTGGTGGTTTTAGATGCCAGATGTAGGGCTTCTGCTGTTGTTTTCACAATTTTTGGAGGATTCTTTGTAAAAGCTGCTTGAAGCATTACAAAAACGGCTTCCGTTGAGTTTCTTACAATTTCAAAAAAGTAATGATGAACATTTTCCGTAACAACCTGAATTTGTTTTTGTTTGTCAGCCAGTTCTGCATAGGTTCGAAAACTGACTTGTGTATGTCCAGCGATGTAACTGGATTGCACTTTAGAGCCATAAAATCCATTATACAACTCTTTTGCACTTTTGATGTGTAAAGACTGTGCATATAAATCAGATAATGCACAGTGCAGCGTGCGTATAACTAAGTTATACGCACGCTGCATGCTGGGAGGCCTGACCCTAATCTAAGTTGCTGAAGCATACAGATTCCTGCATGCTTCAGCAGTGCGTACAGCAGAGCTCCAACCTAGACAGCTCTGCTGCACACCAAAAAATGGACCTCCCAGCCATGGCAAGCAATAATTTTGCTGCCACTTCATGTTCAAAATTTGTCTAAACTTAGCGGTCAGCTGCAACATAAATGAGTAAGGTTTCATCAATTAAGGATATGTTTAATCGTTGTATAAGTACTTTACAACACACCTTAGCGTTGTTCACTAATTTCTACTGCGTACGTCGTATGGGAAGCCCTCGTGCGTGGCACTCGTGCGCTTCGCGCACTCGTGCCCCACACTCGGAGCTTCCCACACGGCGTGCGTATAAATCAGTGAATGCACGCTAAGGTGTGCTATAAAGTATACATAATAAACAGGTTTACCAAGAGAAACGCGCAATCCATTGTTGTAAACTGAGATTCTAGTATAGTTAGTTTTCTCAAAATTTTGACGACACAGCATGAAGTTAAAACTACCAGAAGCATCAGCCAGCATGTATAGTCAAACGGATTCAATGGATTAAAGCTATTTTCATGGAAACGAACAGCGGCTTTCACAATAAATCCAGATCTAGTTTCAATAATGGGGTGACTAAAATCTGCCAAGGGCAGTAGATATGGAATGCTACTGTAAGTCAATGTGGCAAGAGCGTCAACTTCATTTCTGTGCATCATACCGAAAGCGCCGTGGATATTATTTTGCTGGTCGAAAAAGATATACTCGTTTTCTTCTGGCAAATGAAAATTGATGGTGTAGTTGAGTAAACTTGCTACAAACTGGAAAAACTCGTAGTTTATACCACCAATTTTGATGTTAGTGTTCCCATGTCCTTTATTGATCACCCATGGATGAACTATAGGTGCACTAACCCTTAATACTTTTTCACTACAAGACATAAATGGTTGAAAATGCAAATTGTTCTTGGTATATGACGCTGATTGTTGAGCGATCTTGATTTTCATGTAAGTGAACAGCGGCCTTCACAATAAAGCCAGATCTAGTTTTAATGATGGAGTGACTAAACCCTGCCAATAACAGCTTAAACATGAATTAATAGAAATAAAATTAATAGGTTAAATATTAATGGTTCACTCAGTCGCTGCAACTATTAGTTTAGCGGAAAAGTTTAGTAAAGTGGCATAGCTTTATAAAGCTAATTGTTTTCATTATTTGGATTCCATCATTTGGCTTTTTAGCAAAATTTAGTGACTGCAAACCGATTCGGCTTGCTCAATTAGCTGAACAGACTTTGCAAACATCGGTATACTTAAACAGCAACGGAATCTTCAATCATATTTCATCCTGTGTTTGAAATTTAACTAGAATTATTAACCAAGCTAGTCCTCAGAAGTCGAAGCTATGACAAGTAAGTTTAACGTTTAGAAAACTTTGGGTGTCTGACAGAATCCTCAAACAGCTGGAAAATTCTTAGTGGAAACACTCAAATATTTGACTCCGGCTGGAGCTCAATATAAAGTTCCAGTTGGAACTTTAACCAATTTGCTAATAGGAGACACTTTTGAAAAATTCTGGTTTGACAAAAATCTGTGTACACAGTATTAAAATAAATCCAGATGGAAAGTATTAAGAAAAGAATGTATAAAGACAGCAAAAACACAAGAATATTACTTTTGCACAAATCCAATATCTAGAAAGAAAAATTATAAGGCATGCGCCGGCAGCACGGAATCAAAGTGCGATATACCTTAAAGAAAACTTTACCTGAAAGAATACCTGATTTGACCACTTACAAAACTCAGTCGGGCAAGTTTTCATAATTTCTCTGAAGTTTAAGATATGTGCAGTAGCGTATCCAGGATTTTGAAAGGGAACCTTTGCTTAGCCAAATTTTTTGTTGTCGCAAAACGTTTTTTTGGAAGCGGAAAGGAGGTATCTCCCAACAACGAACATAAAGATCATCGTTTCCTGATAGTAATCTTTTCTCCTCCATTTTAAGGAAGAACATATAATCCAGAGCATATAAGTAAAATATATAAGCACTGCAGGTGGAACGGAATTTCGTGGAGCGGGATATATAAAATCTGGCTGCGTATTATTACACAGTGGTAAAATTTTGCGGGTATCTTGTGGGCATTACTTGTCCGTGGTGCAGTAGGCTGGGAACGGGGTCGGTACCCGTCAGCTGGCCGCGGCGCGGAGCAGGTAGCAAAAATTCGACCCGTGACAAACACTGGGGCGGGTACAATCTCCGCCTGCTGTAATTCCAGAGCCCGCTAGAGAAATGCACGCCCAGGGAAACAAAATTGTGCGGGTCTGCCCTCAACGAGCCCAATTTGGAATTTACGTAACTCTTCTGACGTTATTAACCGCCTTGCAATTAGTGGCAGCTACTGCGAGAAGCTGATGTGTGACCACTTTGGGCAACTCTACAAGATCAACTCATAATTGACATAAGATGGCTCTATTGCGTAGCTTGAAACTAGTTTTTTTAATATTTTGATCACAGTTGCGAGTTGCTACACATTTAAAACATGTTTTGACCTTTAATGAAAGTTTTCCATAATGGTGGAGGTTACATGTGGACGGTGTTATAAAATGTATTTGGAGCTAATATAAAACTTGCATCGGCTTATTTCCCAAAGTCAAATTAATTTTGTTGATGTGTTTTCGGGCGCGGTATGGATGTCACAATTGAGATCAGTAAATAGTGTTCTCTGTCAACTTACCAGACACCCGGACCTGATATGGCAGGTTCAGGTGTCTAGCATATATTCGACAGTATTAAGATAACATAGCTATACTGTGGAAATGGTTAGCAAAAGAAGAACCACACGGTGAAAACAGTACAAGGCGTTCGTGCTGTTTGACCTATAGTTAATCCATTGGTTTAAAAATAGTAGTGGCAGTAGAATGCCTAATGTCCCTGAATCCACAAAATTTCTTGATCAAGTACGTTGATTCATTGCTACTTTCCAAATCCTTTCAAATATAGTTTCTAAACCAAGCAACAATGCAGATAAGGCGGACAGGGCAATAAGTGAAATAAGTGGAATTTTCATGTGATTCACTGTGGCGGATACTGGAACATTAAAAGCAGACTCCTTTAGGCATCTCCGAGTAGAAAGCTGTCTTCTTTGCATCACTTGGAGTAAATCACCGATCACCAGCAGCGCCCATTACACAATATAATACAGCATTAAACTTATTGACATAACCAGAATTTTTGCGAAATACAAAGGAAAAATAACTAGGGGCACCGACTGGAACGAAACTGACATTACAAAACTTTCTCGCCTTCTTAATGAACGATGCTTCGGAACCAGCGTAGTAGGTGAATTTGGTAGTTGTTGAAACTAGATGTATTGCTTCCGTTGTGGTTTTCACAAGTTTCAGGGGATTTTTCTGGAAAGCAGCTCGAAGCTTTACGTAGACGGCTTCCGTGGAGTTTCTCACCATCTGGAAGAAATATCGATGAAGGTTAAAGGTTAAACTCATAGTTTATACCACCGATCTTTATACTGGTATTCCCACGTTCTTTATTAATAATCACCCATGGATATTCTATCGGGGCGCTTACCCTAATTACTTGCTTATTGCCAGTCATTGAAGATGAAGGACATGGATTAAGGTTTTTCGTAATAGCTGAACGAAGCTGAGAACAAATATCCTAAAATCAAATGAATAAACTTTTACAAAACCTTTTAGAGCCGTATATGGATTGAAGCTATAGAACTGCGGGTTCCACAATAAGCAGACCGAGTTCCAGTCTCAAGAGTGCCTAAACTCCACCACAAAGAACATTGTAAGTAAAAAATGCCAGAGCTTCAACTTCGTCTCTGTGCATCATTCCGCAAGTCCGTGAATATAATTTTGCTGGTCAAAAGAGATATGCTCATTTCCTTCTTCCCAACGGAAATTGTTGGCGTAGTTGAGTGAACTTGCTGTAAACTGGAAGAAGTCAAAAATTTATAACGTTTAATTTTGACGCCATTGACGCCACATTAATAGCCCATGAAAAGTCCATGGACGCACTCAACCTAATAACGTGATCATAGCAAGCTATTAAGAGCGAAGACTAAAAAAATTGGATATTGAAGCTAAAGTAATCAATCCGAAGCAATGAGATAAAACTGCCAGGATTTTCTAAAAAACTTATATTGACAATATGATAATGTGTTCTGCCAGAATAAGTGATGTATTCGAAAATAGACCGGAAGCTTAACATGAGACGCAGAAGACAGAAAAATGATACTGATGAAATGGAATTGAATAGAGAAATGTAAGAGCCTTCTCGAAGCAAAGTGCCAGCAGCATCAAACTCCTGAAAAATAATTTTAAACTTATCAAGAGAAATAATGAACCTTAGTGTGCCAGGTCGCTGGCTAAGCATTTTGCACCTTAGGGTGACGATTATCACATTGTGATGCCTAATGCAGCAAACAACTGCTACAAACGCACAATTAATTTGAGTAATCTATGATTCTAGTGTGGTTGGTTTTCGTATTAAATGTTCACGACGATGCAGCGTGAAACGAAAACTACCGAAAGGAGAAACCATCAGGGCTAGTCAGGCGGGCACAAGCGGACACCCAAGACCGTTCATGGAGTAGTCATGTCAAGGTCAAACATAGTAGATCTTCGTGATACGTTGTATCCTTCCCCCATACCTCGTTTAAGTGCGCAAAATTCTAAGCGGTGAACGTATATTTTGTACATCTGGGTGTTAAACATACAACTTAGACCTAAATCTATACAGCTTAGACTTAGATCACGCACAATTATAGTGAGAGAGGCCTCCTTTTGGGCCGCGTGTCCAGACAGGCACACTAGGAGACAGGGCCAAATTGGAAAACGGATGGCTTCGCTATAAGCCACATAGTAAAGCTTAGCTTTCCTGTATAGAGACTGGCGCTTGACATTATGCATGAAACTTTAGACATTTTGTGAATACTTCTGACTTTGTCTCGATATTATGTCTGCCGAACCTTAGATTCATTACCGCATAAAATGGTCATAATATGACAGAAGCAATGGGTCTACTGAACCAGTATGAAACCTCTAACAGAGTTGGTTTATTTATTCACAGGAGGGCATTTTGTGAACGGTTGAAAGGTCAGGAGGGCAATAGATTAATAAATAATTATCTTTGGCAGTGCCTTATTTTGGATTTACGCAGACACCACAAACCATCTTTTATTTTTATTTTAGGGACATTTTATTCATTTAGACCTTTTATTCATTTGAGATATTGTGGTAAATTGACTACTTTTGTCTACTTTTGTCCTATAAGAAAACAAACTACAGCTCCAATTCAAGGGAATTACGCTTCGACGGCATTTCACAGTGCATCATTATGGGGTACTGTGTTATGATGTTAGCAGTGAATGCGAATGTAAAATGCGTGACTTCGATAACCTGTTTCCATTTACCATCTTCTACCAATCCTGGAAGACTGGTAATGAAACTAGCCGCTTGTACTGTGAAATAGTTGCTGGTATCACTGTGAAAACATCTTGCGAATTGCTGGATAATCTCGCTGGAATTTGAAAGTTTGGAATGAATTACAACAAAAGCGTAGTCTCCAATGCGACATGGACTATGGATAGTGGATTTGTGCGTCTATCAAAACATTTTGAGTATAGCGAGTATCCGCAGATTAGACATATGAAAACCTAGCCAGGTGGATTCCATTTATTTCGAGCACTTTTTCAGTAGCTTCGCAAGGTGGCCCCTTAGAGTCCAGTTTATATAAAACTTTCTAAATGTAATACTAATTAGCTGCTTGCTGCAGACAGAGCACGAAAATTTGGCTGGAATTGCAGCTATATTGGTTCTGTGGAACTAGCTATAATGGTGCACTCAATGTGCGTTACCAATTAGCAGGAAAAGGGCTTCTGTGTTTTTAGGTGTATAGACGCAGTGTATTATAAGATGGTAGACGGAACCTTTGTGTTCTACATCTGTGCTTACCCAAAACAAAAGTTTTCAAACTTCGTTTCAAGAATATCGGATTAATTCCTACCGTTGCATTCGTGCTATAGTACAACGGCAGAAGATATATGGCAGGATTGAAAATAACAAACTGTATTGAAATGTCATGAACCTGGAGTGACTGTTTTCTAAATACATGCTTAGTGCCATATGGTAAACCATATACCATCGTTGATTAAACATATAGTTGACTAACCATTTGTTAACGAAATTTAGTGATGTTTTGATTTTATAATTGTTTCTTCTGGTGCCCATTATCCTTTATTGAAATAGTCAACTGTTTAAATTATTATACTCCTGTGCATTTTGTTTAAAGTAAACTTGCGGTACTTAAAATAGACTGCCGTCTTCGTTCGTTTGTTGGCCAGGGTAAGGATTCGGGAAAGTCAGTCATGCACACGCTCCAGAACCTAAAGTCTTTGTCTTTAATTTTATTCAACAAGCATCATTTCTACACAGGAATAACAGTATATTGTGCGTGAATTCGTTTATTAACAAAATTCATTACATAAGCAATAAATTAAGTTGATTCATTGCTAGTTCCCAAATCCTTCCACAGATTGTTTCCATACAGAACAAAACAGTAGCTAGAATTTCTAAGACAATTAGTGAAATAATTGGAATTTTCATGTGCTTCGCTGTAGCTGATACCGGGATATTAAAGCCAGACTCTTTTGGGCATCTGCGAATAGCAACCTTTCTTCTTTGCATCACTTGATGTACGTCTCCAGCTGCGTCCATAAGACCATATAATGCAAAATTAAACTTTTTCACATAACCAGAATTTTTGCGAAATACAAAGGAAAGAAAACCAGGGGCATCGACGGGAACGAAATTGACATTGCGAAACTTTCTTGCTTTGTTAATGAAGGATGCTTCTGAGCCCACATAATAGGTGAATCTGGCGGTCTTAGAAACCAGATGTAGTGCTTCTTCTGCGTTTTTCACAATTTTCATTGGGTTATTTTGGAAGGCTGCTCGAAGCTTTATAAAGACGGCTTCTGTTGAATTTCTCACCATTTTAAAAAATATTTGTCTACACTTTCCGTAACAATCTGAATCTTTTTTTGTTCCACTAAATTAGCCAATTGGTCATAAATTATGAAAACTGAAATGTGTTTGCTCGGAGATATAACTAGACTGCACCTTAGAGCCATAAAATCCAACAATAAACAGGTTTGTTAACAGAAGCGCACAATGCATCATAGTAAACTGTGACTCTAATGTCGTCTGTTTTTGAAAAATCTTCAAGACAACAAAACGTGCAGCATAAATTACCACAAGTAGTATCCAGCAGGAATAGTCAAACGGACGCCATGGACGAAAGCTGTTTTCTTGGAAAAGAACTGCGGCATTCACTACAAACCCAGTCCTAGTTTCAATAATGGGGTGACTAAAATCTGCCAAAGGCAGTAAATTCGGAGCACTAATGTAACCCAGCGTGCCAAGAGCATCAACTTCGTTTCTGTGCATCATTCCGTAAACGCCGTGAATATTATTTTGTTGATCGAAATAAATGTATTCGTTTTGTTCAGCACAATGGAAATTGACGGTGTAATTGAGTAAACTTGCTGTAAACTGGAAAAACTCATAGTTTATGCCGCCAATTTTTATACCAGTATCTCCAAGTCCCTCATCGATAACCCATGGATACTCAATGGGGGCACTTACCCTAATTACTTGTTTATTGTCTGCCATAGATAATTGAAAGTACTGCACATAGATTAGGAT
This sequence comes from Trissonchulus latispiculum, assembly GCA_030248195.1. Taxonomy (NCBI): domain Eukaryota; kingdom Metazoa; phylum Nematoda; class Enoplea; order Enoplida; family Ironidae; genus Trissonchulus; species Trissonchulus latispiculum. Next base: position 56,557 of record JASAND010015722.1, read on the forward strand.
AGTTTGTTCGGATATTGGTATATTTAATACCAGATCAAAGTTTTTTAATAATAGATAAAAACAAATATTATAAAGTCAAATAAACAAAATGAAGCTGCTTAAATAAAGCTGTACATATTTAAAGCTGGTTTTATAGAAAGAACCGCGGCTTTGACTACAAGCTCAGTTTCAATTCCAATAATGGGGCGAAATAAAATCCGCCAAAGGCATCTGCATCTGCATCAACTTGCTTTCTGTGCATCACGCGGTAAACTAATTGCACACCTTATTTTGCTGGCAAAAATAAACATAGGTAGTCGCTACCAAAGAAAGTTGATTTTGTAGCATAGTAAACGGTAAACCTAAAACACTCATACATGATGCAATTAATTTTAACACCATTGTTGCAGTTTCCTGGAACAGTTATTGATGCTTCAGCTAAATCGAATAAGTTGATATAACATAGCTCTTAATCTAAAGTGCACAGGAAGCACTAACCATATATGAAATTAAAAGTTTTCAAATTTATTTTTAGTTCCCAAATGTGTGAAAAAATGACAAATTATTTAAAAATAAATGACTTTAAATGGACGATATTGACAGATTCCTGTGTGTGCATGTCTGAATCTGCTTTTGTCAGATTGCCGTGACCAACTACAAATACCTTTACGTATACTTAGCAATCAGCTAGCTAAGCCAGCGACTGTAGTCAGCCACACATGGAGGTAAAGATTTAGGCTTTCCCAGGTAACGTCCCCTGTTAGCTGGTTTTTACCTAGTTTACACTGGTTGAGGCAAATCAAAGCGAGATGGCACAACTCGTGAGAAATCAGCAGAAATAGGGAAATTGTTTAAAAATTCATTGCGACCACAATATGAACCGTGGCGTCGAAAACCTTAGATCGTTGAATTTAGCTCATATTCACTTTTGTGATTATGCTATTTTTACTCACTTTTGCTGATTGGCATTGCCAAAATTTTGGATCAAAAAGTTGTACTTTCGAAGAAATCGATTTTCAAGTTTTGAAAAACCACATGGGTAACACAAAAGCTGACAAGTAAGCGGTTGTGAAAATCAAATTGAAAATTTTCCATTAAGTGAGTCGTGAGTAATAACCAATCAAAGTTGGAAAAGTGGCAAGGATCAAAGGATTTTGAAAATCGAAAACATTGAATAACTACCGCAATTCTTGACAAAATTAGCTCATATTTGGGATGCAATATGTTTGGGACATGGGCTAAGTTTGACAAAACGGCTAGTTCCTGGAATTTACTGATCTTTCAAAACTTAAAAAATCGGCTTCTTTTGATGAATTTTAATTTTATCAAATTTCTTTTTCAGCCAAAAGAAACTTCATGCCACGATGGTTCTGGAAATATATAGGGGGGTGGGGCAACTTGGGACAAAAATCCTAGCCAAAAAACTGCCATTCTTGATTGCCCCGACCAATCTGCGTGAAACTAGACACAATTGTAGTTTGAGTGCGGGGCTACATGGAACTACATCGTTTTTGCTATATATTCAAAGCGTTAGTGCACTACGACAATAAACGTGCCGTCCCAAGTTAGCAATTCTAAGTTGACCCGTAGCCCAACTTGGGATGAAGGTGGCGATCGGAAGCGTTTTCAACCAGCTATCATTTGTTCCTTTGGCTAAAATCGAAAGAAACTTTATCTAAAATGTAGAGGAAATCGAGACGAACAAAATGATACCAAAACCGCACAGTAAATGGAAAAGCTTCAAGCGATAAGGCGTCCCAAAGCCAATTTTCCATTTTTAATGCAATTTTAACACTGATTTTCGAAATTTCTTGCTAAATGGTTCTAAATAAAAGTCAAATGCTTTAGAACTACCAAATTATGACTTCCATGTTTTGGTTTAGCATTACCTGCCATTTGTTTATACTATTTTTTGAAGTTTTCAAGCCTTAGCCGAAGCTGTCAAAGGGTTTAAAGATTTTGCCAAAATTGTCGGGAAAACTTCATAGTCGAACGTTTATACAATGGTTTTTGGATTCTACAATAAAAAATACCCATGCAGGTAAAGTTTGAACATAATTGGAGTGATAAGAAGGATTTTATTCGCCAAACAGTCTTTTGAACAATTTCAAAATTTCGGTTTTACCTCGATAAAGATTGATGTGTACGCATTAGCAGAAAAGCATTATTAGCCCGAATTTCGACAGCAAAGGGAACTCCGGGCAGGTAGATGGAAATAAACACTGAAATTTTGGAGATAGAAAGAGACTAAGAAAACCGACCGGTTAAGACAAGCACACAACACCAACTGAAAGAGAGAAGGCTGGAAGCAGCACAAGTGATTACGAAATCACGTGACATGCCTCCAGCCAATAGAATTTTGACAGAATTTTGAGAGAATTTTGGGCGTAACTAGGGAAATACATGATCCATCTTTGAACAAATACTTATATTTAAACAATTTTAAATGCAAATTATGGGCTAACGGAGCAGTTTTAGCGAAAACACGATAATTAGACAAGGATTAATTTTGAATAAAGAATCTTTTTAAATACTAAAAGAAATATGACAGTGTGGCATCTGCGCCCTAATGTACAAATGTGTCGAGCATCTCGCAAACTTATTCTATTGGGAAGAGCAGAGTGTCTCACTCTTCCTATCATGGGCTCTTGATCTTCATTATATATAATAACTGTAAAGAAATATTGCAAGGTATGGTATTCTAAATATTTTGCAAGAAGCTGTTGCTAGTTAGGAATATAGTTTGCAAAATGCTTACCGATTTTGAAAAATCGCAAATTTTAAATATTGGGCATAACAGAAATATATAATGAGAATAAACAAGAAACAGGAAATGGAAATTAACGTTACATTGAAGTCATTCAATATTTGTGCAATTTATTGGTGAATTACATATTAATGCATTATGGCAGGAAACTTAATGTGATAAGTGGCAAAAAAAATAATAATAAAACATGGAAGGCTTAGTCTAATTAAACATTTCAAGGTTACTAATTCAATTCAACCGCAATATTAGCTAACTGATAGGAAGTATCACCTAACCAGATATCTGACACGTGAAGTTGATATCTGATTAATATAGTTAATTAAATCAGCATAGTATAATTTGGCTAATTAATATAATGAATTAGGTGCTGAAGCACTGCATGATAAACTGGATATTAATAGCCAGATCAGCAACAGGCTGCATACGACTAATGGAATATTCTGGCTACTTTTACAAACTTTGAAAGTTTGCTTAGTTCCATGTTCCATTACATTTAAAAGCAGCTTACCATTGCAAACAAAACTAGAGTCTCGTGGCTTATAATTTTCCTATCAGTTTACTGGGATAATTTACAACAGGAAGGCGTCTCGGAGCTATTTGACGGGTATATACAAACTTTGCCAATACAGAGTGAATCAGATTTCAAGCGATCGTTTGCCTGTGTGACACGATAATGAAGATTCTTATAAAGTCTATTTCCAGAAAAAGTAAGGCATCCAGCGCGTCCTTATGTGCAATATGCAATAAAACTTCCTTTCCAGAATTCAAGGAAATTCATCTTTTATTCAAGATACCTTCTCTTATTGCCAGATTTGTAAGAGAGCGCCTGAGCCGAATTACATAGTTTTATATGGTTAAAAAGATCTAGTTTCCCCAACTTAGTGAATAAAAGATACTGCTGCTTGACAGCTTTCCCAGCTCAGGTACAGAATTAGATTTGTAGAAAACGCCTGCTTTCGAAAAATGTCGGTGTAGCAAGTTTACAAGCTAAGAAGTCACCTCCGATATTTCGGCCTTAATGTTTCGGGTAAATTGCAAGCTTAGTACATAAGGAAACGCTATGTGTTTTACTCTTCCTATTGGGCTTATTCTTGATTTCCAGCTACTTAAAGGCTTTCGAGACGACTGTTGTAGTTAAAACCCAGCTGAAAACTTTTCAATTACCTCAACAAGACACGGATGGTATGTTACAGTCAACCATGATCCTCGACAGGCTCAACACAAATGATTCCAAAGACTCAAAGGGTACCTCTCAAAAAAACTCAGACCTGTATTAGAAATCTCATAATTCATAAATAATTCCTGCTGAACTCTACTAACTCTACCAACTAAAGTTACTGTGGGGGGGTACTCGCTTTAACGATCTCTACTATTATCTTTCTTCCTGGCATGTATTTTCGTGGCCGGCCGCCATGTATCTAGGAGTTATTTGGTAGCTTAATGTAGTGATAAAATAATTGAAATAGATTAATAATTACATATCGCTGTCATAGATATGGTGATTCATTTTTGACAGCATTTTAATTATTTCTGAAAGGAATGATGCCAGTGGCACCGCTGTCGGAGATAAACAAATAATGTTTTTCATTGCTAACTTCCAAAACTGTATGAAAAATGTAACTTACAGCACGTTGCAAAATAGCAGCAAACGTTTAAGCTGTAAATAGCGAAATCAGTGGAATTTTCATGTGATTCACGGTATATACCTGCGACTGGACCACTGAAAGCAGATTCTTTTCGACATCAGTGAATATAAAACCTTCTTCTAAAGAAAATTTGTTAGTTGTTGTACATCCAGACAATTATACTGGAAGCAAATTTTTGGATAAGGAGGTGAAGTGGCGACCGGCGGATTTTTCGTATTTTTTGCCAAAAAACCCAACAACGTTAACAATACTGATTTCTCTGAGAATTTATACAAAGTCACTTTCCATTAGAGATTAAGAAGTGCTCTGTGAAACATGGTAACTAACTGACTGATTCAAAATCGATCATGCTAACTAAGCATTAATCTGCTCTTGCTGGATTTATTTCAGTTTTGATTCTCCGAGTCGACAGGTAGAACTACTGAATGTCTTTCTCCCAAATAGCAATTATTCAGGCAAGTCTGGCAGCAGGCAGTGCATCCATAAAGTGGCCTAAAAGCTACATAAGGCTTCTTTTTATTTATGCACAAACTTTAGGATAACGCTAAATACCGCTTCTAGGCAAAATAGTATGTTCGCTAAAATCTCAGTCACGATTAAGGAAAGCAGGGGTATTTTTAGATGATTCACTGTTACAGAGGGTATGGCATTGAATGCAGATTTTCTCGGACAATTGTGATTAAGATAATGCATTCGCCTTCTTATTACTTCATGTACATTCCCAGCTGCACTCATAAAGCCATATAATGCGGAATTAAATATCTCGGCGTAGCCGGAGTTTTTGCGAAAAGCAAGGGAAAGATAAGAGGGTGCTCCAATAGGAATGAAGCTGACATTGCAAAAGTTTTGCGCCTTTTCAATAAATGATGCTTTTGAGCCGGCAAAATACGTAAATCTGGCAGACTGGGAGACTAGATGTATCGCTTCCGTCGTCGAATTTACCCTTATTATGGGATTCTTTTGGAAGGCTTCACGCAGCTTGACATAAACTGGTTCGTTTGACTTTTCTACCAAATTGAAAAATGATCTATGGGTACTTTCCGTGACAACACGAATTTTATTTTGGTCTACTAAAGCAGCTAATTCCTCGTAGGACCGAAAACTGAAGTGTGAAAGCTCCGTAATGTAACTTGACTGGAGCTTGGAGCCATACCATTCAGTCAGGAATAGGCCTGCCAGAAGATAAGCAGACTGTACAATAATAAGTGATTGTGATCTCAATCTACTTAGTCTTGCGAATGCTACTTTAACAAGAATGCGGAAAGCCCAGGCTGCCAGAAGAAGTAGCCAGCAGGAGTAGTGAAACGGAATCAATGGATTAAAACTGGTTTCTTGGTAACGCACCGCTGATTTGACAATAAATCCAGTTCTGGTTTCAATAACGGGGTGACTAAAATCTACCAGAGACACTTCGTCCGGATTGTTACTGTAAGCCAATGTGCCAAGGGCATCAACTTCGTTTCTGTGCATCATACCGTAAACTCCGTGGATATCGTTTTGCTGGTCGAAATAGACATATTCGTTTCCCTCGGCCCAATGGAAGCTGATAGTACAGTTGAGCAAACTTGCTGTAAACTGGAAAAAGTCATAGTTTATGCCGCCAAGCTTTATGCCGTTAGTAGTATGTCCTTCATTAACTACCCAGGGATACTCCATGGGAGCACTTACTCTTATATAATGATTATTGCAAGCCATAAAGGTTGATAATGAATTGTATGAATGTGGATATAATAAGATTAAGTGCCCATAGACGCAGAGCAAACATGTCAATAATTGCTAAGAAATAGAATAAATAAGTATATTGCTCAAGTAGAGAATTGTGAGATAGCAAACTCCTTTATTGGCATTGTGATAACTTTTGTCATTGTTTCAAATTATCATTATTTTGATAAAAATTGGCATACTTTTCAAAAATACAAAAATACAAAAATTTCAAAGATTTCAATTTCAAAAATTTCAAAGATACAAAAATTCGCTATTTTCAAACAGCTACAAAGTAACCGCGAAATCGTATCGATTACTTGATATGGAAGCTTTAAGTAGATTTCAGTGCACCATCAATTCGATGTTTCACCCAGTCAGGACTGTTTTCTACTTCAATGCGACGTCATTTGCTTCGCTGTTAAGCTCACATTTGTATGATTAATAAACACATGCTACATCTAAACGCTGCGATCACTCTTACAGTCTTTCTTACAGATCAATTTATTAGTAAGACGATTGCGGCGGCTGAGGTGATTGAAAAGGTTAAGGATTCAACATTAAAATGAAACTAGTTTAGCTGGCTCTATATCTTTAATGCTGATTATCTGCTAAGTAGGGGTCTATCTTTTGATGTTTTCGAAAACGTTAACCTTTGTAGTTTTGCAGACAACATGGAAATGTTTGTCTTAACTACTACCGAATGAGTATGGAGTCGTGTGATTCCAAATGTAATTGTAGTACTACCTACAGGTATCTCAAAAATTGTATGCGCACCAGTAAGCGAAGCTCCGAATAAAAGCCACGACCTTCCTTCGCGAGTCAGCTCAGAATATTCAATGAGCACAGCAAGCAGCATTGCAACTGGGTTGTAACTTGTAATTGGGCTCCGTTAGTCGCTTCGTCTTCGGTATGCCAGGCCTTGGAAGTCTGACATATCTAGTATGTTTCCGTCGTTTATATCATACTCATCCTAATTTGCATATTTACGTCTATGGAAAGTATACAAATGAATGGGAGAAATCTTCGAGCACTGCAGCCAGTTTTTGCTGACTGTCAACAGCCTCGCTGCAGACGCCGCTAGAGATGAAACACGAAAGTGTCCAAATGTGGATATCAGTGTGCAGTGTGGACCTTGAGAGTTGTACCCTTGTAGAATTGCTACGTGCTTCGACTAGTCTGATTTCTGTTACAAAGTGTGCTATGCAAATAAAAAGCTTTCCATATTTCCAATGCACCAAAGCAAAATAAGTAGTGGTTAACGAAACAGCACCGGTTAAATTCAATTGGACGACTGAATTCTTAAGGCTATATACAACCGCGGTCCTTGTAATGAAATATATTTTGAGCAAATGTGAGAACAGTAACATTCTATGTTTCCAAAGGTCATATTAATATTGTGGATGTGTTTCCCGGCATAATATCAATGTCATATTTGAGACCAGTAAATAGTGTCTGGTAATTATCATTTTAACAGACCAGACACCTGATATTGAGATAGCATTGTGGTAGGCGTTCCAGACACCTGACACAACATTCTGAAAAGGCGTCTGATAAACATTTTGCACTCAAATGATGTCTCTTGCTGTAATTAGACGCTTTTGCTTTTGCTGCTTTGTCATTGGCTAGTTTTGAATAAAGGTCTCCGCCTCCTTTAAAGTGTTTCGTGCTTTTCTTTGTGGCTGCACAAGAGCAGTCCATTACTCAGACCAGTTCTCAAGGGAGCTCAAGTACCCTAAACGCCCCTGCTATAAACCTATGTGTCGAGTTTGGTCCTAAACTGTCTTTTCCCCAAAACTCATTTTTAAAGTTCTTGCCAGAACGTGGGACTGATAACGAGATGGAGCTAAAAGCCCAAGATGAAATAAGGAGATGAAACTAGCTTCTTAAGTAGCTAGACATATTAAAACATTTGACCAACTAATATCAAGCTTTGTTATTTCTTTTCAGCGGGAGACTTGCGCACTCAAATCGAAAAGAGAGGGTTTCCTTTGTCTGGCCTATGATAATAACGAATTTTTATATTTCTACAGAGGAAGCGAAAATGCATTCTCGTACACCCATACACTCACAGGCTCACGTACACTCATACATTATTCGCCAAGCATATCTTATACTTTGCATATACATTGCAAGAATGGGGACATTTGACTGAAACCATTCTTATGATGCTGAATTGAAATTAGGCTAAATCTGAATGGGTTCGTCGGACAAGTCTACAGTTAATACAAAATACGATTGTAATTTTACAATAAATAATTATGGTGAACTATGACAACAAAATAATTTAAAAACCATCATCGAAGGTTAAACAAATCTGTGAGGAGTGCGTATGGATTGACACGTCATTTCTGAAGGCTCTTCTTCCTTTTTTGGTTTTCTCGAACCGAAGTATTCGGTTTCAAAAGCATCCACAATATCCACAATAATTAGTTACAAATAATAGTATAGAAAAGTCATAATTGAATTACAGTTCAAACGCAAGCAATTACGAGAGTAATTACAATTGAGCGAGTACATGTGAGAAGAATGTGTTGTGCGTTGGCCGGTGTAGCCAATGGGCTGCCAATGGCCGACCAATATTGGCCGTTGGCCGGACAAGTCTTCGGCAGTACGCCGAGAAAATTTCAGCCAGTTCGGTTGGTCGGCCATTGCCCGTTGCCCTGCCAACGGCCAGCGATCATCGACCAGCAGACTGGCTTTTGCCCGTTGGTTGTCAAATGGCCGACGGTTGCCCAAGCTCAAATTACTGATTTGATGCGTCAACTGTGTTGCAAAATTTAATGTTGCTGCATAATATCGTGCACATGTTGCGTTATAAACGTTACATGAGTTATATTACCACGGATTTTGATTTTAGCTATATAAGATGTTGACACCTAGCTATAACTTTTCTATACGTCCGTACTCATTTAGCGTACCTAGTTAGCGTTATTTTCCAGTAAAATGTTAATTGTTTGCAAATTTTAATTATGGCATAGTTTTAATGTGACTGGACGGATTGTGACGGACTGAATCAGATCCAACTTTTCGGATACCAGGGTTTGGCTGCACTTTGGAAATGGCAGTCTGTGTGACTTTCCTTTAGCACAGTCACCACAAAAGGACATCGCTTCGTTATCTCCCAGAGATAAGCCTTTGACCAAGTGACGCTTTGCCAAATCTTTTAGAATTCTTTCGTTGACGGTGGCCATAGCGTTGTTGCCAAACGTCAAGCTGGCTTCGCTTAGCTTTTATAGATTACCACACAGCTCGGCCTCTCCTAGCACTTTACCATTCATGGTTATGTAGCACTTATCTTTTAAAAACTGAATCTGGTTGCCTTTACTTGCAATTGCTCGAACGGATAGAAGATTCATGCCTAACCTAGTTACGTAGTACAATTCTTAATTGTATAACTTTAACTTATGTAGGAAGCTTCGTAGACGTAACCTTTCCCAGTGCTTGATCTGGACGGCCATCTCAAAGAAAAGCATCCCCAGGAATTGTCAGTTCCGCATAGTCCATCATCCAATCCTTGCTATGGTAAATATGCAGCGAAGCTCCCTAGTCCACAAACCACGAATCTGCCTGATTCTTGCAGCTGTTTGCCGCCAAAACCAGAATGTCCTCATTGTTCGTAACCACAGAAGCATCCCCAAGTTCATCATCAGATGAGCTTTCCCAGGACTTTGCTGTAGTACTGACTTTCTGGGCTTTCTGGAAGGGTTTTCCCTGCTTAAAAGGCATCTTTGGTGGCGGTCTTTTGGCTCGGCAGACTCGGACGTAATGACCAGGTTTGCCGCAGTTGAAACAGCAGCCTAACTTGCCTCTTTACCTTTGTAGTTCTGAGACACCAGAGCACCTTCACCAGTTTCATCCACTTGTTTGGATTCTTTTCTTTTAGCATCCTCCTCCAACAACCGTCTTTGAACATAAGAAATGGTTAATTCACCAGTTCTTGAATCCAACACCGTGATAAGGTTTTTGTAGAATTCCGGGAGGCTAGCGAGCAAGATCGTGACTCGATCCTCTTCGCTGACCGATGCGTCGACGGCGGCCAACTGATAGCTAATTCTTAGCGACGGTGGAGATCGGAGAGCAGGTCAGTGGATTCGGTCATGGTCAGGCGAAATAGTTTCTTCCGCAGAAAAAGTTTATTGGATAGGGTGCGTCTTTCATAATGATTTTGGAGGCTATCCCATGCTTCTTTTGCAGTAGTGGCGTTTTATATTTAACTCTCTTATAAGCGCCAGAGCCTTGTTTTCTTTCTTTCTGAACTCCCGCATTTGAGCCTGAGTTGGATTTTCCTGCAACATTTCAGTCCATTCCGCAAACCCCCAGTCCTTCTCCACCAACACCATGCACATTTTGAATTTTCAAGTCGGATAATTTTGACCATCAAAACGATCAATGACAAGGTGACTTTTGACGATGACCGATATAAACAAAAGGGGCAACCAAGGACTGTAAACCACAGTAGAGCAGAAACACAAACCAAATCTGTAGTTCATAGGCCGTGATCTGGGCCCAACTGAGGCCAAAAGAAGACAAACTCAACAGTAGAGAAGTTTCACTATAACTAACTAAAATCACCAGATACTCTGCAGTTACAATTGTTTGTGGCTTTATCAATGTACTGGAGTTGATTTTGTTCAAGACATAACTCGACTACTAATTCAATAAGGCTTGCGACATAGTTTACTTGAACGATAACGGCTGGCCCCCCACAAATTTGACCCATCGCTTCAAAGAAATTAGCACGCTACGCCTACGTTATAAAGCTCGAAAACCCACCCAGTGTGTTAGTTCAAAGTATGCCTATTGCGATTTTCACCTCATGGCGTTTGAATTGCTTTGAAGTGATGGGTCTAATTTGTGGGCGGGGGGGCTCAGCCGTTATCGTGCGGCTCATGCCGTATGCGTATAACTAAGAGCGTGGTGATTGTTACACTCTTAGTTATTGTGCACTCTTGATATAGTCAGCTTCTTTGTATGCAGTTAGGAAACAACAAAGTCACAAACTGTCGGTTGCACTCCCATAGTCTAATTTTAGCAGAAGCATTTAAGGTGCTGGTATCGCTTTGTGTAAATTCGACCATACAAGCTACAATTCTTTATGAAAGTGGATGACACTTTCCAATTACCTTATTTTTGTGCTCTTTAACATGCTGGGACCAGTCCCGGATTTTTAGGTTTAAAGATAAGAAAGTTTTGGTTTTTGCCCTTATTCTCTCAGTACATGGTCGCTACACCGGATTGGTTGTTATGCCTGGAAGGAGGGCACCAATATGATCATTTTTGCTTTTACAATTTTTGAGCTACCTCTAGTGGTTAAGGCAGTATAAGCCAAAAACGATTTTTGGTGTCAAAAAATGGCCATTTTTGACGAAATCAGTTTTTTCAAAATTACTGCCAAATCTTACAGACAGTTTCGGCTTATTTATGCTCAATCGATACTCCGTCCAATTGCGCATTTTATCAATACCTATTCGCTGAAGTTCGTTGCTTTAAGCTAGGGAATTCGCCGAAAAACCATTTTGGCAAAATGGTGATTATTTTGCTTTGAACATTGAAATCTCAAAAACTGCCCAATGGATTCGCGTGATTTTTGGCTGAATGAAAATTCGCTCTATTGCGGAGGGACATGTTTCTTGGTTTGAGCTAAAACGTCTCCAGTTGTGAGAATATTGAATAGACAGTTGTGAAATTTCGTGTCATCGCGCATTTGCCGGATTTTCTGGAGTACTGAGACTTTTTGAGCCAAATCCAAAAAAATGTCCCTCGACCCACATGTCCTTCATATCATGGTTCAAGAAAAAATTTTGGCCGATTCTACAGTTTTGAGAAATCGATGTTCGAAAATTTTTGGTCTATATTCAGTCTGTCAGATGTCAGCATTTCGGAAATTTTTTGCTATTTTTTGCTAATTTTGCTAGTTTCGTAAGCTCATGTTATTGTACAGATTATAAGATTTAAAGCGATGTATAAAGCTCTTTCCCACTCCCAAAATTGCGAAAGTTATAGCGTTTCGAAAAATCACCACAAACGCACTGCACAAAAGGATATCAGCACCTTAAATCCATGTTAATTAGTCAACATCGAACTGATACTTCAAGCATTATCTTTAATCAGCTTCAATAGGTTAATCACATGTTGAAAATAGATCGTACCTTATGGTGCCAACGTAAACTCTACGAAGTTGCTAAATTTGAACCCTTAAGCATTCTGAATATGTCAGGATGTCCTTTTAAAAATTATTGCTTTGAGATAACTGAAATCTGTTGATTTCAAGCTAGCCATGTAGAAAATGTAGTTAGCAATTCTAGAAAATGACTTTTTACGCTTAATAGTTTCCTTCAGAAGGTGAACTGAAATGAGCTTCTTGGCTAAATCATAGTATCATGTCATAACTTAAGCTTGAACGCTGAATAGCATGATGCCCGAACATTCCTGGACGACCCAGCCACATTTGCTTGTTAGCCGGAGACTGCATGCAACCCATCTTATTCCTATTCTGGTAAGTCAAGGTAAACAATTCAACATGTCCCCTATATGGTATCAACAGTGCATAATAACTATGAGTGTGGCAGGCGTATCAGTCTAAGTTATTAGGTTGGGAACATGATCTACATAATAACGGTTGTGTCCACCACAAATTTGACCACAGTGGCCCTTCCCCCACAAATGGGTACCCAGTACACATTTGTGTACGATCACTAGCTTATGTCTTGAAGCCAAAAAACGTCGTATCAGTAGCTGGCCCTTTCGAGCTTCAGCACATAAACACATAAGCGGGTGAGCTACACAATGATCACAAACTCAAGGCAAAGCATGCAGAAAATGATTTCACAACTGCAGTACTACTGCATTTCAAAACGTTAGTACGTTTTTTCTAAGAACTGTGCTTAATAGTTTGTTAATGAAATCGTATCAATTTCGTCAGCAAACTTGATAAAGAAAACTTTTACACTCAGTTTTCAGCAAAATACTTTCGACAGGATCAGTGATATTTGAAGTCTCTGTCAGGCATTCCCTCTTATTTTTGATTGTTTCATATTTGTAGTTCAAGATTGTCGGAAAGCGGACATTCGGTGACAAATTCCAGCTTATAATTGGCGCCATATGCACTTGCTTGCTTGTTGTGTTCGGATGTTTGGAGTGGCAGAATTACAATGGCTTTCCAGTAAAAGTTATCAAAAAGGTGAGCGGATTACTAGTAGACTGGCATTTGCAAATGATAATAAAGTACCTGGCGGTAGTCATCCTTTCTACAAGTCATCTCTGGTTTCAGTTGTAAACATGTCTCGGCACTTTCACTTACAAAATATGATGATTTTAAAGTTATACAGATAAATAGCGTAGTTCAACGTATTCTAATCAGGGAATGTATTCATCGGTTTTCACTACTGGAAACAAACAGAGCGTGAACTAGTAGACTGGATTCAACACATGCTTTAGACATTTTTTAATTTCAGTATATTATAATTTCTTTCGCAGTGTAGCAGGGTCTAATAATATAATGTAATATAATATAACAAAATATAATATAATATATAATATAATATGCTATAGTATGATATAATACAATGTAATTACACTTTGATTTTGCAGATATCGTATGAGTCTGTGTTTCCATCAGTAACCGTCTGCAGTCTGAATCCCTACTGGAAAACGCGAGCTATTTGGTCTTCTCTTGGCCAAAATTTGGTAAGGCATTTGAGAACGGCTGTGAATAGTTTTCCTGCCACACACTCAGAGCCACATAGTCATACCACACACTCGTAGCTTCCCGCGCTGCGTGCGTATAAATCTCTGAATGCACACAGAGCCGTGTATAAAGTATACTTATATTAACTTTGGTTTTTATTTTGTTAACATATTAGTTAGATTTTTTCGGCATGAATGCTTAAGGGGGGAACCATTTTTTGGTCATTTTTTCGACTTTCTCCGATGTCGCTCATTTTTACATATTTCATACTCCAAACTGTACATTTTAACGAGTTTTTGAAATTAAAGTCGTAAGTCTTACGGTTGTTGAGTAATTTGACCTCAAATTTGAGATTTCATGTGTTAATCATAGGAAATGTGAAAAGTTGTCACTTTTTCACGTGCGCCAGAGAAATCTCGCGAATGGCAAATAGGACACGCCCAAACTTTATATCATATTTCTGCCATGCTTCGGAGCTGTGATTTGTAGGAATCAGAATTTTGATTTAGGCCTTTAAAAATTTTTAATGAATTTTTGAAGTATTAAAATTTGATGTCTGTTAAATTTTGTGCCAAATTTTAATATTTCAAAAATTCATTAAAATTTTTTAAAGACCTAAATCAAAATTCTGATTCCTACAAATCACAGTTCCGAAACATGGCAAAAATATGATATAAAGTTTGGGCGGATCCTATTTGCCATTCGCGAAATTTCTCAGGCGCACGTGAAAAAGTGACAACTTTTCACATTTCCTATGTTTAACACATAAAATCTCAACTTTGAGGTAAAATTACTCAACAACCGTAAGACTTGCAACTTTAATTTCACAAACTCGTTAAAATATACGGTTTGGACTATGAAATATGTAAAAATGAGCGACATCGGAGAAAGTCGAAAAAGTGACCAAAAAATGGACCCCCCTTAATCTGGTATCCATTGTAAAACGCTATTCTATAAGCTACTAATATGAATTAACAGATACATAACTTCTTAAGGTGGTGATTCCTTTTAGAGACATCAACTTTGAACCCTTATAACTCATTCATTACTTGGAGTTATGAAGCCATTTTTATATCAAAATGGAGCTTAACATTTTTTCTTTCTAATAAATGCACGAAAACTAGCTTCAGTTTTCGGAAAATATTTTACTGCATTTTTGAAGTACTTTAATTTTCCAGATTTTTTGCAGACTGAAGTAAATTTTTTCGTGAGGCATCGATTATACCATTCGATACTCTATAAATACCTGGGGACCCTTTTTTAGTTATTATGAAATCGCTCTTCGTAATGGAGATATTAGCCAAAATGTATGCGCAACCTGGTTTTTGCCTACTTTTCCCAACTTTAGCAAGCGACCACTTTAGCTAGAAAGCAGTAATCGGGGCAACTAAAAAAGGGTCCCTGGGTATTTTTTTGTAAAACATGTCTAGTAAGTGGCAACTCTCTATCATGCATAGTAAATGCTCCACAATCGCTGGAAAAAATTTGGTCATGTTTTTGCAAAAACTACATTTTTTATGATAGCAGCGTACAGGATAGCATTTAGAAGATTATAACGCCACGAATAATCGGTCTCGACGAGACCTTCAAATTGACGCCATTCGTTTAATTTTACGGCTTGCGTAGCTCAAGAAATGGCGGATTATTTGATTTCTGCAAAAATGACATGTTTCCAACGCCAAAATAAGAAAATCAGTTATATCTCACTATAGAGAAACGCTAGAAAGGTGCTTCAAAAAGCAAAAATGTAGAGCTCAACAAGATCTTTCGAATGAATATAATCATAGCTATGCAACTACTGTCTAATTGTCAAAAAGCGGCAAAAACCGCCCTGCACGGAAACGTTGATGTTTTGAAGCGGAATTGCGCGGAGGTGTTAGAATGCTAAAAGAACTTATTTTAGAAAGTTTCATCAAGTTTCATCCTGATTTGGACCGTCAACCAATAATATATGCCCAAAAGGAATCACCACCTTAAACAATGTAATAACGCGTGTTTAACTATGCTTTTCCTTTTTTTAGCATTATGCTATTAAAAGAACTCTAGAAATTGAAGATCCTAACTTTTATTACAGTGGTAAGCTATGAAACATTTGACTGCTTTGTCTTATGCTACTGATTTATTTATGCTATTTATTAATTTTTAGAACTGCTTTTAGCGCAGGACTCAAGTTTGTCTGATTCAGTAGGTGTATCAATACTTGCAAAAAGCTTGTCTTTTCTTCCTTTGATTCTTACATTGAATACTTTGTTTCTTCTTGGAGAATAAGAAATTTAAAAATGTACATTGTTAAGTCTGGATGCTTCTCGAGATTAGCTGAAGTTGAATCCCGTTTGGTGCCAACCGTTTTCTGTTCTTCTAACAAAATTAGCTTGTCAGTTTTTGATGATGAGCGTAACATTTTGGATGATGGCATTACTTCCTATGCTTATGCTCATTGTGACATTGTACATAAATTAAAGGTTATAGCATTTTCAAACACCGTTATGAAATTTAGCAAGTCAAAAATTATGGCAGTAGTAGAAATAATGATTCATACTCATCATCTTAATCATATTATGCACGCATAATTATTAAAAATATTGTACGTTTGGAAAAATGTGGGATGGACTAGCTCATGTTTTTACGCTTAAGTGAGAGCGAATTGAGTGGAGCTGTAAAGTAAGAGTTTTATAGTTTTTACCAGTTTTTTGCTATCCCAATTCTACAACTTACGAGGAATGGCCATTAACGTATTATCAGCTTGCGCTACGAGGCTACTTAGTTTTCGTTCCCGAGAAAGAAATTAAAAGGAAGTTAGGTCGAAGAAAAAAGTAACCCAGGCTTTGGCAGAATATACACCACGATTGTTGTAGTTGCTTGTGATCATTTGTCATCTATTCCTTCAGCCTACAATAATAATGAGTGTGTGAAAGTCCGGTTTTACACTAAAACAAAAGAACAAGCACAAGCACAACCGGTTCACACTATTGAATACCGGCACTGGTACAAGAACAAGCATAACCACAAGAACAATCACAAGCTTATCACTATGGACAAAATGCATGGCAAAGCTAAAAACGTTTTTGGCAATTTTTGAGTCGTAATAGAAACGCTTGTGCTTGTGCTTGTATTTGTATACTTTTGCTTGTGCGCTAGTTACTTCATTCTGCATAGGCGATGGTACTCGACAAGGATACAAAGACGTGGGGTGTTACCGTAGTGAAGGACTGGTTGGTGATAAAATTTTGGAAAAAGTTAACGATAAATCATCAAAGCGCTGTTCTGAAGTATGCTACGACTGGGACTATCCGTACGCAGGTAGCATGATGAATGTTGCTAAATGTCACCAACAGAACGGGTTTCGGAAACTAATTTTGTCCTGAAATGTGTAGTAGTTTTTGTAGTTGCATATTTTAGTGTCTAATAGCATGTAAACGTTATGATGTCTAATGGTGAAGGAACTGTATAATGATGAAAAGTGATTCTTTAGAATTGGCATGTGGAATGGTTGTTTGTTACCCCGCTTTCATTGGCTTCCATTACATCTTTCTGCTAGAACGCCTCAAAAAGATTGGCCGTATTAGATTTAAATTAGGAAGTATTAACCGAAAACACATTTTCGGACTGCATCGCTGTAGTATTTCGCTTATACCATCCTGTATTTGACATTGGTTGCAATAACCGACTAATCAATAATACACATTTTTCCTTTTGCAGCGCACGCTAACGACGAATGCATATGCTATATAAATTTGCCATCAAACTTTACTGAGAATCCTTCTTGCAAATTTGATTCTGGTAATATTCTTGTAACTCAGACTGGCTCGACGGGATATGGAAATGCATCAAGTAAATATTTCTCATTTTAAGTCAAATACTAATGAACTAATGACATCTCACTGATAACAAATTTCTTTAAACGGAGCATTTGCTTAATTTTTGTTACATACGTTGTCCAGCTTATAGATTTCATGAATATCAATCGGTTAACTTTAATACTGTTTTATGCTACTTCAGCAACATGCAAAAGTTCATTATAAACACAAAAATTATGGAAAGTAGAGGAATGCGTCGCACTTAGCACTTAGCAAATTCTACGCGTTGAAAGTTTCCGTCTGGTTTTATCATTTTGCATATTATTTACCAATCACATAAACTGACCGGACCCACCGATACGCTTGCGATAAAATTTTTTTTGAACTATGTACTAAAATAAATAAATAAAAAATAAAACTATTGTACTGAAACCCCAAATACTCCTCATTTTTACTTTGGTGAATAGAACCTGTTTCTACTCAAGTTTGGCTTTCTCTTTCTCAATTCTTGATGTTATTAACAAATGCTGAAACTTCATGATTATTAGCTTAATTTTTTCAAATTCAATTTTTCTTCAGGACATACGATTCCTAGCTTTGCGTTTGCAAATAAAACCTATTCGACCAAATGTCCGACTGGATGGGTCCGTGGAGACCGTGCATGTTATAGGATACCGAAAGGCCATTGGCAGTATGGCAAGAGTCTCCTCGAAAACTGCATCAAAGAACATCCAAATTCAGTTCCAATTGTATTTGTGGATTCCTACCAGGAGAAAGATTTCCAAAAATCATTTCTGTAAGTACTCAAGTTTTGCTTGTGCCTAACCAGTATAAGTAGCACTATGCCAGGTGAATGTTATTGTTCTAAAGTCATATGACATAAGCAGCAACCATAAGCTAGATTACTTCGTTGTTTAAGCTCGCGTCATTGGCCAATAGACAGACACAAGTATTTTGGACATCATACTGATTTGTTCCTAGGAGTACTGTGGACAAACGAAAGTGGTTGGGAAATAGTTGGAAAGAACTGTACACCGAGGCACGCTAACAGCTCCTCATTCTGGTCAATCGCTGCAACGTTGTTGAAATATACTGTGGTAGAATGTAGAACGTCTTTGTTTATTGAATCTATCGCTTAGTACATAAAATGGCACGGTGACGACACGTAATAATTTTATGCCAATACCAGGAATCCTCCTGGAATCTAACAATACGATTAAACGAAAAATTTCACCAAAGGTCTAATTTTTTCCAAGCGAAGGTCCCAAGACTGGAAGCAGTTCATAATCTCAAATGTTAACAACAACAGTGAAAATTTGTAATCACGAGTTTCTATTATTTACAAATTAGTTTAGATATATGAACTGGAATGAAAATCCTACAATATTGTACGAAGATGGTGAAGAAAAATCAAGACTTTGCCTCACAACAAGTTTCAAGTTTTTGTCAACAGCAGCGAAAATTATTAGGTGCCATCAAGTATTCACTTTAGTTTGCCAAATACAAGACAATTGGAATGATGCTTGCCTTAAACCTGGAGAAAGTAGGTATTGTCAAAGGTGCACAGGTTATACTTG
>JASAND010015724.1:0-21027 GCA_030248195.1 Trissonchulus latispiculum
TTTAGCCCTAGACCAGTCCAAACCGGTTTAGGCTACACTGGTAGCAAAAAAAAAGGTTGCAATTCACTAGATGGCTGATGATTATTGACTGCACGATTGGAGTTCAACAATAATGTTTGTCTCATTCTCGAACTACAAGTCCTAAGGGATATCTATTAGTATTCCAATTTGTAAGAAATATGGGATGTCTAAAGACGAGACGAATCGTATGATAAGGTACCCCTGCAGAACGTCTATATTCAATATGACCAAGAGTTAATAATAGCAAGAGTACGACACCGTACCCTTGCTAGTGTAATTGGCCTGTCATATTCTCGGAACATTAAGGCCGAAATCTCGGGGGGGGGGGTCACGATTAACTCAGTTAACCATGTGTTTATATGCGTTTGAACTAAAACGCATCTGATTGGCTAATCGCCTACCTTATGTCAAAATTACGTGTATAAGGTGACCCCCACCGAGATCTCGGGGGCTCAGCTTCGCATTGCTAAGCGTATGTTTATATGCGTTTGTACTGAAATGCATTTGATTGGCTGCTTCGCTGCTGCTATTGAAATGCACTGGTGAGGGCTACGATAGCTAAGTAACCAATCAAATGTATTTCAGTTCAAACGCATATAAACACACGCTTAACAACGTTAAGCTGAGCCCCCCCCCCCGAGATCTCGGGGGGGGGTCACCTTATACACGTAATTTTGACATAAGGTAGGGGATTAGCCAATCAGATTCATTTTAGTTCAAACGCATATAAACACAAGGTTAACTGTGTTAACCGTGACCCCCACCGAGATTTCGGCCTTAATGTGCCGAGCATCTGACAGGCCAATTACACTAGGAAGAGTCCCGTGTCATACTCTTCCTATCATCAACTCTTGATATGACTAACGTTTATATCGTCTAGTCGTCTACGCACTAAAAGCTTGCCGATAATATTACTAATTGCGAAATGGCTGCTGTCTACTTTTTTTCCAAATTTGAAATCAAGTTTAATTAAACGTCGAACATTCCGAACTTCATGGAGGTGCTATCTTGCATAATTCATACCAAACTGGTACTTGCTCTTACTGACATACTTATACAACTAAGCTATGAAATAAAAAACTTAAAAATTACATTTTACTGTGTTAATTCTCATGGCTTTCTATTCCCTGATGTAGTTAGTATTCCCTAATATTATTTTGTATTAATAACTAATTAATAAGTAATAAGTAATAATGACTTTACTGCTTACTTTCTTTAGAAAATATATTATTTTTTAGACGTGTGCAGAATTTTGCCAAATTAGACGTTTTGTTAGTAGTTATGGGCCCCAACCCCCATTGTCGGCAGATTTGATAAGCACCTGTGTGCCACCTACAGTGGAAACATGGCAAAAAGAAGCAAGAGCCACCTCTCCAATCATGGAAATACAAAACAATAGTTCAAATTTGTAAAATTTTCTTGACTCATACTAGAGGTGGAACTGAAGTGGTAACTGATAATCCCATAGAGGCACAGATCCGGGATTTCAAGAAGCAGGAGAACAAAGCGATGGCTACCATAGCACAACTCTCGAAGATGAAATATCTTGTTTGTCAAAGCTGCTGCGGCACGAGACGTGTGGCAGCATCTTGAAAACCACTATGAAGAAACTCCCTTGTAAATAACCTGCTTCAGATAAGGACGTTGTTCCGTTTGACGATTAAAAATGGTGAAATAATGGGTTTTGACTCCAGAGCTGAATAGTTGACTCTGCATTTTGTTGAAAGCCAGCTGCTAAACAGACGAGTCGAAACAACTAAAAACTTTGGCAAGGATATGGTTCAGCTTTTCGTTAGCTCAGCATAAGCAAAAGATTGAAGCTTAAGATGTAAGCTTATACTGAGCCAACGAAAAACTGAATCGAAAAACTGACTTCAGATTCGTGTTCTACGACCCCGAAAACCCGTATATACATCTTTTCCGCGAAATCAAAGACAAAAATTTTTCGGTTTCCCTTGGTCCCCCTTGCAAATCGAAAAAAATCGAATTTCGCGAAATCGAAAAATTTTGCGACATTTGAATTCAGCGTAGTCGAAAACATACCCACACCAAATTTTTACCAAAAGTATTAAGGATTTTGAGTGGTGGAGGGGGCGTAATCGAGATAAAACTCTAATAAGCAATAAAGCAAGACAGAGCCAAAGCACCCAATCTCTCACCTCCCTCCCAGCAAGAATTCTCAATCACAACCGACCGACTACTTACGCGGTCAAATCATGAATATTGAACTGTTAGCCAACTCCACTTTGGACAGTTTACACAGGGACAATTTCAGTTCTAACGTTTGTCAAGATAATACCCATTTTTGAATAATTTCCATATTACAACATATTAGAACATTGTTGGAGGGGTGCTGCGAACCGAATTTTAACAACATCTTTCGAAAGACTTCAGAAATAAAAAAGAGGAAGAACAAAGGCTACTTCCTGTAATGAACCCAAATCAGCTTGTTGCTGAATGAGTTTTGCCCGAAAGCATCACCGGAAAGTCCATGTACTTACATCAGAGTTGGTACGTACGTAAGTGCTATTCTCGGCAATTAGTTGTCGGCGTTCAAGACTATGGCATGGTATGGCTGCAATACATAGCGTTAGCATAATGTCTCTAAACAGTGCCTCAGACAATGTGTAGGTCTGAATGAGCACGGCCCCGACTTCAAGCTAGATTTCAAATCAATAGTTCGAAATAAGAAATGCATGTCTGCTCACTAAGCAGTAAACTTATAGCTTTAGAATGGATATGTTGTTAGTTAGTATCATTTCTCGTGTGCAGTAAATTTACTTGTTGCAGTGTTACATAGCTTAGTATTTTTACAAGGAATCTACACATGAGTAGGTAAGATGAAGACTGTGTCAAATGTGAGACAGATAACCTAGAGAATGTTTCGTGAACCCACAGACTTAATAAAACTTCATTCGTAGCCTGATAGTGACGATTCATACTCTAAAACGAAGCCTCTGAAAACGTCCTCAAGCCTTAGCTAAGCTTTCATGTTGATGCACCAGAAAATACTCTACAGAATGATGTTTAGTATATTTCCTGTTAAGATTTGTACTTGAAATTAATGCTTTGAGAGAAGGGCAGATTGGTATGTATTGAATAATGGAGTCTTTCCCTTTATCCCTCCCATAGCTCCGAAGAAGCACCGAAGACGCACAATTTGACGGATTGAGTTTGAAATTTGGTAGGGTTCGGTTTTCGGACCTGCTGATTTCAAAAATGCAAGAATTTTAAAATTTTAAAATTTTAAAAGTTTTATGATTTGGTTGGGGATCACGGTTGGTTGGTACGGGGATAATTTGGTTGGGCTGGGGATAATGGTTGGGGATAATTTGGTTGGTACGGGGATCAAAAACACTTTTGTCCATGACTCTGCTGAAAACTTGCATACAGGGGTTTTCTGGAGCGCTGAGCACGAATCTGAAATTCATTTTTTATTCAGCTTTTCGTTGACTTAAAATGTAAGCTTATCCTGAGCTAAGCTGAATCGAAAAATTGATTTCAGATTCGTGCTGATTCCCCAGAACACCCCTGTATGCAAGTTTTCAGCAAAATCATGGAAAATATTTTTGATCCTCTTGGCTCCCCCTAACCAACTAAAATTTTAAAATTTTTAAAATTTTTTTAAAATTTGTAGCCTTTTGCATTTTTGAAATCAGCAGGTCCGAAAACCTATACCCCTACCAAATTTCAACTTCAAATTGTGCTTCTTCGGTGCTTCTTCGGAACTGTGGGGGAGATAATGGGAAAGACCCGAATAATGGGTATTGGACTGGTAATAATTTCCATCATCGTCATCAGAAACAAAACTATAAACTAGAACTGGGAGCATTGGACAATGCTTACTGAAATCTTTCTTTAAATTTCTAATTTAATTTTAAATACAAATTGTGTAACAATAACTAGATATTGATTTATTCCTAGCAATGATTCAACATGGATCAATGTGGAGGCCAACTGGAGGTAAGTTGTAGCATATATAGTTATATAGATTTTCGTTGGATTTCCTGTCCAATTTATAAACAGTCGGCTATTGCAGTTTCTCCCTTAAAATACTCTTCTATAGCTTGAAAGATGCACCTAGCTCATAAATTAGAAAGACAGCAATGTCTTTGTGGCTGTTGCGGCACAGCCTATTTAAACTCAAAAATTCGAAAATTAATATTTTCAGATCATAACAATTAAAACGACAAGATTTGATACCTGCATCAGAGATCACTAATTCCTAACAAGTACTGTTCTCGAGCAGAGTACTTTTTGTGAAATTATCTGCATAAATTATTTTTTCATTGAAAAAGAGCCGCGACAATCTCATTTTCCACGTATACAGACTACTAAAAATAAGGTCTTGGCCAAATTTTCATTAGATTTGATGAAAATGAATGCTCCCATGCATTGTCTTTGTTTTATAAAGCGCTACAAGTGCAAGCAGGTGTGTTTTACATTATTCCATTCCTCTATTTTGTTAACAGCGCACAGAAAATATTCGAAAATGAAAATCTATGAAGATTTCATTACATCAGTGTTGAACCTGGTTTCACCCAGAGTCATAACTAATTGCTACTTCTCAGCGAATTTGCTTCTCTCTCATTCTGTCTCAAGATTACATTTTAAAGCACCGTGTACGTACAGGTACAATGTCGTGTTCTTTTTGTTAAATTGCTTTTTTTAAAACTAGCAATTTCGGTCTTTTCGCGAGGTACCCGGTCACATTGAGAAATTAGTTTAAACTATGCTTATTCCTGCTACCAGCCAGACCAAGCGTGTTGAGCTTTTTGTTAAATATATACGTCAAATTATAACACCATCTATGAAAGCTGATTCACTTATGATGCATTATGGGGTCTGTCCTGTATTAGCAAATATTTAATTTTTTGGTTTTAGTGATAACTTGAAACCAAATATTGTATTTACAGACAGTCTCTTATTCTCTCTTATATATGTATGTATATACGGACCAAGAGATTTTGCCCCATATGCATATGGAGCAAGTTCTTTGCCCCATATGCATATGGGGCAAGAATTTCTGTCCCATATGCATATGGGCCAACATCTTTGCCCCATCTGCACATGGGACTAAGATCTTTGGGTCTTTTCCAGATTACCCCCCCACCACTCAAAGTTCTTAAAACTCTACCAAATGAGCTGAAATTTGGCGTGGGTATGTTTTCGACCACGCTGAGTTCAAATATAGCATAATTTTTCGATTTCGCGAAATTCGATTTTTTTCGATTTCTAGGGGGGACCAAGGGTAACCGAAAAATGTTTTGTCTTCGATTTTGCTGAAAACTTGTATATAGGGCTTTTCTGTGTCGCAGAACTCGAATCTGAAGTCCGTTTTTGATTCAATTTTTCGTTAGCTTGATATAAGCTAAAGTTGTAAGCTTAAGTTGTAACCTTATGCTGAGCTAATGAAAAACTGAATCGAAAAACGGACTTCAGATTCGTGTTCTGCGACGCAGAAAACCCCTATATACAAGTTTTCAACAAAATCGAAGACAAAAAGTTTTCGGTTACCCTTGGTCCCCCCTTAGAAATCGAAAAAATCGAAAAAAATGAAATTTCGCGAAATCGAAAAATTTTGCGATATTTGAACTCAGCGTGGTCGAAAACATACCCACACCAAATTTCAGCTCATTTGGTCGAGTTTTAAGAACTTTGAGTGGTGGGGGGGTAATCTGGAAAAGACCCAGATCTTTTGCCCCACATGGAAATATAAGCAATTCTGTGTATTTTTTCATATTTCAAATGCTAGTTAATGGAAGAACATTATTATTAACTATGTTCGTCTAAATTTGATATTGGCATAACCGAGATTGAAGGTCGAAAATTTCAGAAGATGAAATTTCTAGATTTGAAATTCTAAGTCAAAGCTCAGAGACAATAGAGATTTGAGAAGGGTAGGTCAAAGACAATGACCTAAACTACTGTCCCCGTAAAACGGTGTCCGTTCAAAACGTCTAAAGTCAAAGCGTCTAGCGTTCATAACGTCTAACGACGAAACGTCTACTGACAAAACGTCTACTTTTTCTAAAATTGTGTCACACGTTCAAAACGTCTAAAAACATTTTTTCAAGAAAACAAATCAGGTGTAATGTTATTTTGAAGTAAATGTATTTTAAAAACACATTAAATTAAACTCTACGTCTAGTCTACGTCTACGTCAGTAAAATGAATAGAAAAGTGAAATCTGCCCCGTACACTAAATAGACTTTTTGAAAATGACATTTTAATAACTACACTGCGAAACGAACGACATGCTTAACTTACAAAATTCTGTTTATCATGAAACATGTACCAAAACTGTCTATATACGTAAAATCAAAACTTTACATCATAAAATTTCCGACAACTGAAAAGTGACTGTTGAAATTTTGAATTAGATTTTTCCACTCATTGTTCCTTCCTAAACTTAATTGATCTTCTATGCATGAATCTACTTGCTGTTGTTTTTGCAAGAACTTAATTTGCATAAACATCCACCTACAACTTTCAACATGGAGTACGTGTATTTCATAGAAAAGACTATAAACAATACTGAAATTTAAAATTATTTAAAATCATTTAAAATCTGTTATGTATAGTAGATCGGCTGAGTCGTGCGTGACGCGGCAGGAAAAACAAATTCCCTTACCTAAACTGAGGGAGGAAATGTTAGATAGTGGCAAATTTGATAAAATCAAATTGTATAGAGTTTTCCATGCACTACTGGCACTGAGTTAAGGGGACGGGGTCCATTTTTGGGCCATTTTTTCGACTTTCTCCGATCTCGCTGATTTTTACATATTTTTTTGTCCAAACGGTATATTTTAACGAGTTTTTAAAATTAAAGTCGTAAGTCTTACGCTTGTCGAGTAATTTAACCTCAAACTTGAGATTTCATGTATTAAACATAGGAAATTTAAAAAGTTGTCATTTTTCGCGTGTGCAAGAAAAACTCCACAAACGTTGATGAATCTGAACAAATTATACATTAAATTAACGCAAAAATTTTAAAGGCCTAAATTAAGATTTTACATTCCGCCTGGAGGCGGAATTATTGCTTTGGAAAGTAGATGTTACACACGTGGCTCCCATTTCTAAACCAACCGTATCTGTATGTTTATCATTAGTTGTCAGTATCTTTTTTTAGCCGAGGGGGGCCTAAAAGGTCTTCAGTCAAGGAATTATTGTTTTCACTTTCGATGTATGATTTGAGATGATCACTATCAATTTTTAAGCCGTTTTATATTCGAAAATTAGGAGGGGGAACAGAATTATTAATTCTACTCGTTTTATCATTCCCCCCCTATTGAAATCGAAAAGGCTAACTGACAGAACGATCAAAGAATATGCAAATTAGATAGTTCAGCATGAATCCACTTGAAGAGAATTTCGTGTTCAACTCAACCGTTGCTTGCTACTCCTCGGCGTCTGTCACGTAATAACTAGAGACATTCTGCGAATAACCACTTGACTTTAGTCTCGGAACAAATTTCCCGTTTTGGTAGCTATCAGTACTGTACTTTTGGATTTGTACTTTTGATTTTGGAACAAACCTCAATACTAATACCGAGCGTGGGTAACATAATTTGCGGGAAAACTAAACACTTACACTACTTTGCTTGCTAGGAGCCATACCATATTTCAGAAAACGGTCAATAAATCAGCATTTATCAAATAGAATCCGGCTTCATTGACACTGTTGTGGGATTTTATGTTCCAAACCGTATAACCCGAATCCTCAAGTCTAATCTGTTTAGCTTTACAACACAGCCAGAGACGGACCTTCCATCTCATGCAATCCCCTTTGCTGGAATGACTGAGGCTCAAATGCGGAATAATGCCCCTTTGAGGGGCCTGCTCGTTAAACTTCCTATGTTTAACACATGAAATCTCAACTTTGAGGTGAAATTACTTGACAACACTTAGACTTACGACTGCCATTTTAAAATATACCATTTGGACAATAAAATATGTGGAAATCAGCGAGATCGGGGAAAGTAGAAAAATGACCCAAACATGGACCCCCCTTAACTACGTTTGTTTTTAGTAAGCACCAGCTCAATTGTTTTTGCGCTGACATCTAACAAAAGTTTCCAAAGATTGGTTTTTAATAGATAACTTGAAAGACATAATAATGGTCGTGTGCGCCAAGAAGAAAAAAGTTTTCAGAATTGAAAAGCGGCCGGTTGGTATATATTGTGCTCACCTATAAAGGTGGAAAATTTCGAAAAATGTTTCATTAAGACAAATTTTTAGGGTTGCCTAAGTCCATCCATAAGTAGTATCAATGGGCACAATTTGAGTGCAATCGGTGAGGATCCAATTTTTGACCCAAGACAGCGGATCCGGTCCATCCCGTCCAACAAAACCTGTAATCGAGCTAGGCTAACCAAGTTTTAAGTGGAAAGCTCACTTTACATTATATATATATATATATATATATATATATATATATATATATATATATATATATATATATATATATATATATATATTACAAACTGGCATCCATGTAAAACAATATTCTTGGCTTTATTATTTCGAAAATGTGGAGACTTAAAAGTCCTAATTCAAAAATTATTTTTAACTTCTATAGTATTAATTTTGTTGTAATGTATGTACTCCTTTTTAGTTTTTAAGTCATGTGTCCAAAACCACTTAACCGTTAATACAATGCGTTATTTGCATTACCATATGCTTTGTCTACATGTTCAGATACCGTTGTTGCTGTCCGGGTATTGCTTTAGTGCATTTGCCTTCCCATATGCTTAGTTATATGACAATTGCTAATTGCTAATTGTCTAAATTTCGTGACAGCTCACACTGGTGGAGGCAGAATTTAGGTAAGTTGATAGCATCCCATGTAGCTAGACTACTCTGGACACATTGAATTTGTGCACTTTACGGTAGATTATACTTGTCTGTGTCAACGGGAAGTTTTGTAGTGATTAAAAACTTCTTGGGTAGTAACGTGGTAGATAAGTTATTCATTGGAGTAGTGCTCTAATTTGTTACGTGCGCTTAAAAATAATTGATCACCGAATATTGAACAATCCATCTGAATCATTCAAATCAAAGTATAATTGATGCATAATGGAAATATGGACAATGATTATTTTTCTTAAATTTGGTCATTGTTTTTAAAGCACTAAGCAATACTTACTTGCTTGGCCAAGTGCTGTA
The DNA here is from genome assembly GCA_030248195.1 of Trissonchulus latispiculum. Taxonomy (NCBI): domain Eukaryota; kingdom Metazoa; phylum Nematoda; class Enoplea; order Enoplida; family Ironidae; genus Trissonchulus; species Trissonchulus latispiculum. Next base: position 9,190 of record JASAND010015724.1, read on the forward strand.
GGTTCCCCTGACTTCGAAGAGAGTCTTTGAAATATTAAACTTTGAAGATGCTCTGTCCTAAAACTTAGCAAATTTGAGGGACTTTAGCAATATTTAATGATTTTAAAGAAGCTGTCAGAAACTTTCCCCAGGTTTAGGATGTCAGTGAGAGTATTATTAAAAAGAACGAATAAAATTTAAAGACTAGGACCCCGGAAATTTGCAGTCTAATCAAAGTTTAACCTGGTGCTTTTACTGTATTTTACAGTGCCGTTTCTCTTTCTTCTGCTTCTCCGCGGTTCCTCTTCTCCGTTCTGCAGAGTTGGATATAGATACATTTTTCATTACCGCGGCCACCACTCGACCGCAGAAGTCGTGACTGCGATCCCTACCGCATTAATTTTGACGCCGCAAAATTTTGAACTATTACGCTCTAAATTTAACCCTTAAATGCATAAGCTTTTTTACCGACGTTAACGCATAACCTGGGTCAATTTGACCCAACACTAATTTTAGCTTCGTGGAGCATACTATGTTGAATCAATGCTAACAAAAGCCTCAGAATAGCTTGGTAATTGGCAGGAAAACTGATAATTACTATCCTATTGTGGAATAGCAGTTTTTTTAGCAGAAATAGCAGAAAACAATTTTTTGTCCAACTGCCACTACCCAGGGCATGTGACAGTCAGTTAAAATAGCAATCGTTTTGAATCCGAAAATCATCACACAATACTATTGCTTAAAGGAAAACAACTTAGACACCCTTTTAGAAGCAATCTCCACTGTTATACAATTCTTACCAGGAAGAGCCAGGACCCCACGGAATTGGCGAGTTAGGACCCTTCTACCAGCACCTTTGGGATATCTAACGGTAGTGCTTATATCTGTTTGTTGTTGATACTTGATTCCATAACTTGCCAAACGTTACCCCGTGCATAAGACTATTTAGGACAGCCAACACTGGTCTTTGACGTCTAGCAGAATCGTGCTACTCAAAACGCTGCCAAACAAATTCTGCTTGGTCTCCAAAACGAAAAAGAGATAAAATTGCATGAAATTTACCATTATTGTGCAAGAATTCAGCAGCTGATGCAAGAAAACGCTGCTACCTGTTACTCAATAGTCAAGTCTGTGTGTTGCTTTGTGAATTTCATGACCTGGGTCAAATTGACCCAGGGAAAAATTATTGAAAATAATTTCTTCTGCCCAGAAGCAAGAATTTTCTTGCGAGTTTGACTTGGTTTTTAGTTGTATCAGAGAATTTTGTGAGATGTCACAAGAAGTCGTCGGACAGCAAGCCATTCTACGCTGTACACAGCTGTTTAAACAAGGGGGTGGGTTAATTTGACCCAGATTATGCATTTAAGGGTTAAGCAAACACTCTATTTTCCAGCTACGTATGTGAAATGGCATTTTAAATTATTGATAGCGCCATCGAAAATGGGGTGTGATAGCAATAGAATGAAAGATAAATTGAATTGCACTGTGGTCGAAAGCTCTGAATTCGGATTAGCTTAGTTTATATCCACCAATATTTGAAGGACTGGACTGAAACCGGAATAACTCAATCTAAAAATTGTAGAGTTAGTCCCGAAAATGGGATCGATCTGGATCCAACTCAATCCTATAATTATAGAATTGACCGCTCAGGGGTTTGTTGAATTTGTATTTCATGCCTGATTACATACTTGTATATGCAGCATGATTTCAGTTTTGGTTGCGTTTGGAAGAAAGAAGTCAGGTGCAGGAAATCAGACTGTATACCTATAAACTGAATGGGACGTAAACTGAATTGGCATTGCACAATGGTACCCATAGTCGTAAACGATAGTTAACAATAGACAATAGTTAACTATGCTATGCCGTAATAGACAATAGACAATAGTTAACTATGCTATGCCGTAAAAATGTAGATATTAAACATTGTCGTTGGTGTTGTTGCTGTTAAGGAAACAGGGAGCAGGCATAGGAAAATCTGATAAACCTGATATTGGAGCTTAGCTAAAGGCCCGGTGATGTAGTGATTTAGTATGATTGACCACGAACTATATCGAACCTTCAGACCTCGAACGGAAAGGCTGCCTCAGGACCCAGATTGGACTCTCCTGTCACCGGTCTCCCAGACGGTGTTTCTGGCTTTCTGGATCCGAAGGGTCTGTTGAATGCGAGTTGGGGAGCACGGACGACTTGGAATCAGAATGCTCTGCGCTGGGTGCGCTCCGTGTTGGATTCAGAGTTGAGTGAAAGCCGCGGGTCGCGCCTTAAGGAAATCCGGGAGATGTAATGAAATCAGACACAGGAAAGAGGTGTAGTGGTTTAGCTTGTATGACGTGAAAGCAGAAGGGTCGCGATTCGATCGGCGTCCCGGCCAATTCTTTAGTTTCATTCCTGAATAAAAAGCGGAATTTCTCCCTTCCCTTCTCTCTCTAAGGTTTTGGTTCTGTATGGGCCATCTCCTCGATCTTCTTGGTCCACCAGCCTTGGTAAATCACTACATATTTTTACGTAAATCGTATGGTAAATGGGGGTACCCGTAAATGATAAATCTAGGTAAATTGGTAAATATAAATGGTAAATCGGTAAATGGTAAATGGTAAATGATAAAACCTTGGTAAATCGCTGCATTCTCTTACTAAATAAAAAATAATTGCTCTGGCTTACAGAGATGAAACCGGGTCAGTTCGGGTCGCTATATGGACCGGGTCACCGGGTCAGGACCTCTGACCCGGTCTTGACCCGGTATTTTTGATTAGAGGAATTTTTTTGCTGTTATAGGATATTTTTCAAAGTTTTACCAATTTTTGCCAACTGAAAACTTCAACAATTACTCAAAACTAGCAATAGAAATATTCTTAACTTTAATTGTGTAGTCTTTTTAAATGCATGTCGCTGTAGTAGTGTCCTCATAATATTTGTCATGTCCTGTCAAGCTTAGATTTAGGTTTGAAACTACAATGATTGTTTTGAATCTTAACTAAAAATAATTACATGGGCCCTGAGAGTCTGAAATTTTTATTTTAAAATCTAAAATTCTCCATGCTCCATCTACTGTTAGTTATTTATTGCTGCTGCTATTATGTTTGGAGGGAGAGGGTCAGACTGTGGGTTTGAAATCTCGGTAAGCAGGAAAATCTCAGCAAAACAAGGTTTACAGATTCTGAGTTTTACTTTGCATTTTTTGCAATTGTTATGGCTTACTGCATATCTTCAGGAACCAATTGTGATTGACTTTATTTCATATTCTCTGAATCCCAGCCATACGAAAAAATATTTCCAAAGAATTTCCGCTGAGTGAAACTTCAATCATACAACTAAATGAAATATTTTACTAAATTATATAATGATAAAACAAAAAAGTGCTAATTTTAAACCCTGTGATTAGAATTAGATGATGTTATGAAGTATAAAGTATAAATATAGTATTTTTAATTTTTTGCAAACTTGAACCTGAATTTTCAAAAATACCAGGTCGACCGAGTCACCGGGTCAGTAAATAGTGACCGGGTTTCATCTCTGCTGGCTTAGTGTTTACCTTTAGCGTCCTTGGTTAAAACTTCTTTGGAACCAATGCTATCAAAACAAATTTACTATGTATGTATATTCTCACATATAAAGGTATCAACTATCGACAACGACCACTATAAGAAACGGGAGAAGCGCTAGTATTTCTATGATTTCGGTACACAGAGCGTCCGCCTGAAAGGACAAGTTATGGCCCCAGTTTCCAAAAACGCGGAAACGATGGTGAACAGTACGTAACCCAATAGCATGATCGCTCCGAATAGTTTGTTCATTTTCCATTTACAAAGAGCGATAGCTAGAATCAATGAAATCAGCATAAGGAATAGCATCCCAACGCTGCAGGCTAATCCACTGGAATCAACTGGAAGGAAAGTGGTCGGACGTCCCATCGCTGCCTCTGACATAAAATACAGCAGCCATGGAATTGGAAGGCTGAAACATTTGAAAACCCTTAGGTATCTGAAGTGTGTTTTCGAGGTTTAATACTGAAGATGTTAATATGAGCACCCTTCTAACAGGTAAAGTTCTATATCTATACCACAATTGAGCTTAATTAATTGTGTTGGATGAAATTAATCTGAAAATTTGAAAATCCTATCAGTTGTGGTTTCATGCTGATCACTTGTGCCAATTTTATAACTTTCAATAAAATCGAGTGAAGTTACTCAGTGCTAGTTCCTACCCGACAGTCACATCGAATATGTTGCTGCCAACTGAACTTGAGACTGCCATATCACCGAGGCCTTTTCTAGCCACAATCACACTTGTTATCAAATCAGGTATGCTTGTTCCCGCTGCGAGTATCGTTAGTCCCATTACCTGAAGACATGAATTCCGAAGACTGACATTGAATTATACAGTACAAGCATGAATTATACAGTGGCCTATTGAAAAGTAGCAAATCGAAGTAAATTTTGCAGAAGCTATAGACCAATTTACATTTTACATTCAAGATTACGGGACTGAACTTCAGACCGTGCCCGCCCCTTGACATTTGTCGGATTGGTTCTGACCTGCCAGCTCCTGCTTCCCAAATATTTATACCTCACATGGTGGCCAGGACAGACCACGCAAATAAGGTGGTATAGTTTTCTTTAGGGTGTGTTTAGTTAGTCCTTTACGGCCAGAATGGTTTACAAATATAATTACTACTTTCGAATAATTTTCATACTGACTAGCATTTTAAACCCAACCCTAGTGAAACAAGTGAAAACTATAAACAGTTTAATTTTTTGGATACAGAAGTATTGTTGCATTGCCTTGACCCAGCATTACCCAATTGAACGTTATTGCTGTTATCCAGAGTATATAATAGATAAGAGTAAGAAACTCTTACACTAGCGTGTAGAAATCATGCTAGGCATGCTCGGTTCATTAACTCGGGACCCCCCCGCCCCGTAACTTCCGTGGGGGGGTCCCACTTTGCACTAATTACACGCTTTCATATAAGCGTGTGTCTGCTCGCTGATTGGCTCGGTAATTTATTAGTTATTTTAATTAATTAATTACGACTTTAATTAGGTTAATCCAATTAAACTAATTCGACAACTTTGTAGCACTTTTTCTGTTCTTTCCAATGATGTATAAATCGTTGCATAATACAAAAATTCGAATGAATTTAATCTGCAACAATTGAAAGAGCATAAAAGCTGAAGTAGTTAGTTACAAATTAGTTTTTACATTACATTCCTACATTACTGAATTCCTTCGAACTTTTGTAGTATGCAACAATTTTTATATCATTGAAAAGAGCAGAAAAATGCTACAACGTTGTCGAATTAGTTTTTTAATCGCATTAACCTAATTAAAGTCATAATTAATAAAAATAAGTACTAAATTATCTACAGTAAGCCTTAGGCTAATGAGCCAATCAGCGAGCAGACATACGCTTATATTAAACCGTGTAGATAGTGCAAAGTGGGACCCCCCGTTAAGTTAAGGGGGGGTCCCGAGTTAATGATCCGAGCTTTCCTAGCATGATTTGCACATGCTAGTGTAAGAGTTTCTTACTCTCATCTATTATATACTCTTGCTGTTATAAATAGATGTAAGCTGTTATCAGCTATCAGTCTACGCCACGCAATGAATAATAAATAGATGAATGAATAAATTATCTAAATAAATAAACCGAATAAATGAATTTCTGAATGAATTAATGAATAATTAATGAATTAATAATGAATTAATATTAAATAGCTTTAAGTTGAATCAAACTTGAAACATAAACGAAACTACTAATTAAGGGGGAGGTCGCCGGGTACCAAATTTTATAGTCACCGATTTCGCTCATTTTTGGGTGTAATATACCCCCAATATGTGTCCAAAAACAAGACACATTTTTAGAGTCCAGGGTCAATCCAGTTAAGAGATATTGCAGTTCAAATCCCTACAATTTAGTATTTACGCCACTATGCCTCGCTAAGGGCTTCGAAGACGTGTACACATAGGATGACAAAAGACTACGGTATGGTCAACATCAAATTGAAGCCTCTATCTTGGGCTATTTATTGCTGTGCAAATAACAATGATACGTCAAGGAACGAGCGAGAAACGGCGTTTGAACCATTTGATCAAGCTCCTTCCGACTGTTATTTACTTCAAAATTTAATGCGGCTTAACTTTCTCATACTGCTTTGTAGAGACTTGGTGCAAGAAGATAAAATGTTCAGGACATCGAGAGCTTCAATTTGATATAAAATTTGGCTGTATTTGAAAAAATTGAAAATTTGAGATTTTTTGACTCTAGGGCTCCACTAAGGCATGCATACACAGTTAAACACCAGCAATTGCAGTTTAATTTAGCGCACATCTTCCTTTCATATGTGCAAATTGGCACACCGAATTTGGTTGGAATAGCTCGGCTTTCACCCGACTTATGGACCATTATATCCAAAAAATTGAGAAAATGACGTATTTTGAGGCACAACGCCAACGCGGTAACCAAAAGTATGAACTATCCACAAGTAGCAGCATAGATTTTGCGTATGGAAATTGAACCTCTATTTGTGTACTGTGTTAATATCTATACGCGAAATCTGTGCAGTAAACGGTTAATTCAGGCCGCGACGAAACATTTCTTTGGTGACGTTTTTGTAAGTCAAATTTGTGCAAAAACCGGTTTCACCCAACTTTGAAAATTTTTAGAAAATCGCTGAGCTAACACAAAAATACATTAAATAGATATTAACACGCTACCTAGTCCAGATTAACATTTTGCCCAGCTATAGCTCGTTTGCTCTTGCACAGCGCTCAAACTTTTGGTTACCGCGAAATTTTCCTAACTTTTCATTTTCCTATGTTTAACACATGGCGGGGCCACCTTTGGAGGACTATTGTGAATGATAGGGAAAGTTTTGCAACAAACGCAACTGTCTTGTTTTGGGGACCCATGGGGACTACAAAATATGTGAAATTGAGAAAAATCGGAGATGGTCGAAAATTCGCGACCCCCCCCCTTAATATATAAATATGACATTTCGATTCACTGAATTCATATTAGCACGTCTAATTATAGAAAACTTTCAACTGTGACTTTAATATACTCAAAAGGTATTTATTCAAAGTCCTTGTAGGAATTGTCCTTTTCAAACATTCAAAATACTACATTTTTTCTTTCCTTTTTAGAATCGTACAATACGATCTTGCACAGGTAGACACACCCCGGTGGGCTGCGATCACGAGGGGATCGACGAAGAGGATTAGCCGGGGTTCACAGGCGGTGGGAGTGCCAAGTCAAAGTGGTCTTCTGGAAGGGGTTTTGACATGTCAATTGTATGTCGTACTTGAGGCCCATCGGGTAAGATCTTTCCCATGCCACGTCTGCCCATTTTCTAGCTATAGTACGACCAAAAAATGTGTGTACAAACTTTGACCGTTTATAGCAGATTAACCTTGGGAGTAAACCCCAACAATGTATGTATTTTTAGAATCCTCAGGAACCCGAGATTTCAAAAATTCGGAAAAATCCGGAATTCCGGGTTTCATTCATATTTTTGCTCTTAGAAATTTTTTGCGAAAATGCACTCAATTTCCGGAATTCCGGTTTTCAAGATTTCCGGATTTTAAAAATTTTCTCCAATACCACAAGATGGGTATCATTCGAAAGCTCTTATCGAGCTGAACAACTTTTGTAATAGAATGAACTCTTGAAAATGCACACAATTCCCGGAATTCGAGAAAACCGGATTTTCCGGTTTTTAAACATTTTCTCCAATACCCCACAATATGGGTATCATTCGAAAGCTCTTGATGAGCTGAACAAATCTTGTAATAGAACCAACTCACAGAAATGAGCCCAGTTTTCGGAATTCGCTAATACTTTCCAAGCTAGACTGAAATCAGGAATTCGTGAATTTCGGGAATTGGGTGCATTTTTAGACATTGGTTCTATTACAAGATTTGTTCAGCTCATCAAGAGCTTTCGTATGATACGCATATTATGGGGTATTAAAGAAAATTTTTAAAATCCGGAAAATCCGGTTTTCTCGAATTCCGAGAATTGCGTGCATTTTCTAGAGTTCATTCTATAACAAAAGTTGTTCAGTTCGATAAGAGCTTTCGAATGATACCCATCTTGTGGGTATTGGAGAAAATTTTTAAATTCCGGAAATTTTGAAAACCCGGAATTCCGGAAATTGGGTGCATTTTCGTGAAAAATTTCTAAGAGCAAAAATATGCAACGGGGCCAGCTCTATTCGATCGTGAAAACGAAATTTTGATTGCGATAAAAATTGGGCGAAAAACTAAAAATTTTAGATTTTCCGTGAATGAAACCCGGAATTCCGGATTTTTCCGAATTTTCAAAATCTCGGGTTCCTGAGGATTCTAAAAATATATACATTGTTGGGGTTTACTCCCAAGGTTAATCTGCTATAAGCGGTCGAAGTTTGTACACACATTTTTTGGTCGTACTATATGTAGTATGTATTGGGATTGACTTTCTTGATGACGTTCAAAGGATTTGAAAATAATGAACGGCCTTTGCAATGGCATGACAGAAGCTGTCGAACAAAATCATTGACTTTAATTCCATTTTTCTTTGTTTTTATAAACTCGTTGGCGTCTCTGGCATAATTTTTACTTGACTTCGAGGCGTTTTCGGAATAAGCTTTGTTCGAATATCCTTTCCTAGCAACATTTCTGCTGGGTTGGGGTTCAACTGGCGGACCTGTGTTTGGTACTGCGGAAGGTTATCAGAATGTTTTCAATAGATTGAAACCACTCTATGCCTTGAAGGGTTGCTGGTTAGTGCTTGTACTCTATCCTTTAGAGTGCGATTAAGTTGTTCAAGCAGTCCATTTGCTGAGGGTTATACACGGAGTATGGAAATCTTGACCACCGGTATTTCGGAACCAACCCCTCGTTGGCTGTCCTGTCGGAGATCCCCAAGGCGGTGGTGGATTTCCAACGGGGTGTGGGCGGCTCTACGCCGTTCCAATCATATTGGCAGCGCCAGAAGATCCAGGAAACAACAACAACAACAACAACAACAACAACAACAACAACAACAACAACAACAACAACAACAACAACAACAACAACAACAACAACAACAACCACCACCGGACGACCGGAGAAAGTTCTGCGAAACAAACTGGGAAACGTTGTCAGTGACCTGTCGCAGCTGGCCTGGCTACTTTTGGCCATTTCGTTGTATAGTCCGTAAGAGCAAGGAAGTTTCAAAAGTCTAGGGCTAGCTTCGACCAAGGTTGTATAGGTGCGGAACTGGTTCTATAGGTGATCGATGGGTGGGTAATGACAGCCTTATCGCTCAATTGGCAGAGAAAGCAGTTTATCAAAATACATTTCTTCCAAGATACAAACTTTTACAATCAATATAGTAATCATACCACAAATGAGCAATCAATAAAGATTACCGTTTCATCAATTCCAATGGTTCGTCCAATGATTTCGGCCCATCCGACCATAAAGTAGGAGAAAAGTGCAATCCAAATAATGGAACCAAAAAATGTCAGTAGGAAAAGTTTTCGCAACTTCTAAAACAGGAACACAAGACTAAGGAAATTAATAAATTTATTTAATTAGCCCATTATTAGCACCGGTCTAATGTTGTGCAGACTGTACGTTCGTAAATAGTAAGGTAAAAGGACATCCGTTCCATAAAAATGGGCACGCTTCCAGAAAAGACGCAGGTCTCTTCCGCATCGGTAAAACATCCCTTTTACGACGTTGTACATACGCATACGCTATCTTCGAACTGCTGTTTGTGATGGACTCATGCAGATTTATATTCTGCTCAATCAGTGCTCCGACCAGAATTACACAAATGCGGAGGAGTGAGTGAATGAGTCTGGGGGTTTCATAACTCTTCTACCTTTTCTTGGCAGAAAAGTCGATCAGCTTACAAGCTTGAAAAACCGAATTATTACATGTTTTGTAAAAATTGCGAAAAGCCACAAAAATACACGTTGTTGGACTTGTTTTTCAAAGTAGTGTTGTTTCAGTAGCCGATTTTAGTTTCAGTTTAAGTTTCAGTTTCAGTCGGTGGTTCGAAATAATTCCAGTTTCAGTCGGCGGACTAAAATAGTTTCAGTTTCAGAAAAAATTTCAGTCGGCAAAGTAAAATAATTTCAATTTCAGTTTCAGTCGGAGTTTCAGTTTCAGTTTCAGTTCGCTTTAGAAACAACGGTTTCCAGCTCCCTGAGTTAATATAAAGCACAATTTAATGTTTATTCAGCCTCTCTTACAGCAATGTTAACAGAATCGAAGCTCAAAACCTTAAAAATTTCAAGATTTAAGGAAAGACTGAAACTAGTTTTAGTCCGAGTTTCAGTCTTTTACCCAATATAGCTTCAGTTTCAGTTTCAGTTTCAGTCGGCTGCTTAAAAATGTTTCAGTTTCAGTTTCAGTTTCAGGTCTCTTCTCGAAATAGTTTCAGTTTCAGTTTCAGTTTCAGTGACTGAAACTGAAACCTGTACAAACTGAAACATAGTTTCAGTTTCAGTTTTAGTGACTGAAACATCACTATTTCAAAGCCCCCACCCCCCACTCAAATGCAGCATATACCTTAGCTAGCTAGCTTAGGATAGCTATCAAACAAAGCGGTTGGAGAAATCCCCATGCCATGGAAGAATAATAGATTACAGTAACTCTAGCTTGAAAAAGCCTCCATTAGGCAGATGTAGGCAGAAAGTAGTTTTTCTTTTGGATGAAACTCACGCCAATTCATCGCAGGAGGTTTGGAAGGAGGCTGTGGAAATTTAATCAAATTGTATCGATATGAGAACTACCCTAACCAAATATTGGATGCCCTTTCTCGAAACTCGAAAGCAGTTCACCAAACGGGGATGATATTTTTGAAATCTGATTGATTTAAGGTTGGCGATTTTATCTACAAACGGAAAAATGTTACTGACGATTCTCCTTTGTAGACAGAATTCGCGCACTCTGGTCGGCGCGACCATAGGATAGCGACGGGGGTATGGGGGGCTGCAGACCCCTCAGACCGATAAAAACGGGTACACCCTCTACGCAAATAGGAAAAAAGGGCAGATCCTCTCGTTAAGGAAGGGGAAAAGGACAGAACCCACGGCAATTTGTACGAAATATTTTACATTTTCAGCTGTTTAGCGAGTTTTCAAAAATTCTTAAAAATGGCTAAAAATCGCCATTTTTACTGAATTTTTGGCCAAAAATTTAAGAAATTTGAATTTTTTGCTAATTTAGGGGTAGGCCCCTTCAATTTTTTAATTGTTAATTGTTTAGCGGTAAACCCTCGTCAGAGTCGTGGTAGACCTCCCCCAGATTAGTTCCCCGTGCCAATATATGGACGCGACGACAAGTCACAACGCAAGGAAGAAACCTAGAGGCTCACTTTTTAGTACAAGTGTGCAGTTAGGTAGTCTACTTACCGTTTTCCTAACATCTGGAAGCGTGAGCCACAATGGAAAGACAATAGGAGCTACCAAAAGATAAATTAGTCGCTTTCTGCAACTATTGGGCCACGAAAGATCGAGAGGAGCGTCTTCTTCTTCGTCCTCTGCTGAATCTTGGGAATCGGGAACCTACATAAAAGCAAAAAATCAATACATCAATTAAAGTTGAATAAAAGCGCTCCAATTTGTTTTGTGGGAGGAAATAAGGTACAAGGGCAAATGAAAGAATAAACGAAACTAAGATTGTCACTACAGCACCTCCGACCCGAAAAATTCGGGCCAGAGGTGGGGATCGAACCCACAACCATTGGCGATCTAGGCCAAAGTTCTACCGACTGAGCAACCAAGGCACAATCGAACCAAGCTTAATTTTGTATTTAGTTAGTCTCAGTGTAACAAGCTTTTGTAGGTTGTTGATTTTAAATGATAAAATAAAATAGCA
>JASAND010015725.1:0-46319 GCA_030248195.1 Trissonchulus latispiculum
TGGTTGCCGTAATTTTAATAGCAGTTTGAGTATAATTTACCAAAATTCTCATCTCATTTTTTGTACAAATTCCAGCTTGTACGGCTTGGGCGCGTACATACTCCAGATATATTGACTCGGCCTCGAAATTAGGAGGAAGGTGTTTGCGAAGAATCACCGGCTTTTTTCCTTCCGCCTTTCTCTTGTTGTTGAAGCTTTTAAGTCTACTGCCATTCAGAAGGCAATAGTTTTTATCATCTTGGCTGTAGAAAGCCACTATCAGTTTGAGCTTCTTCCGAGAATTTGGACTGCCGATCCAGTGCGCCGTCTCGACCCTAGACTTAGTGAGCTTATCTTCCGGATCTGTGAAGATGTTATCATTCAGGAACGTTATCACTGACTCGACAAGTTTGGGACGTTCCATATCATTGGTTAGATCATAATTTTCAATGATCAAATTTCGGATCCTACTGTGCCTGCTTTCCAGGCCAAGTTGGATCTCTAAATCCTGGTGGGATCTTTGGCTTTCCATTATCTGGTATTGCATATCCCGAATATTGGCCCGGATATCCGCTAGAGAGGAATCAGAGCTCATGGTGGCATCAGGATGTGGTCTCTTTCCAATGGATCTAAGTCCAGGAGATCCCAAACTGCCCATGTTGAGGGGATGACTAATGCCTCTTAACCCCTCACCAGAACCGACCGATTGGAGAGACATATTACTATTAGACAGCGCGGATCCTTGGCTAAATCTATTTCCTGATTGACTGAGTTGTGATCGTTGATCATCATTTCTGAAATGATGATATTACGTAAGTTTATATACACCTGTATATTATACTTATATTTATAAGTCAATATATATATATATATGTATATATACATATATATATATATATATGTGTGTATATATAACTTAAGGATAGTGCAGGCTGGTGTTGTGTATCCTTATGGCGTGTATCGGAGTTCGTTAGAGTGACCGTTAAAGTGTTAAAGTTAAAGTTAAAGGTGTTAGCTGTGCGCGGAGCCCATATTAGACTGGGTGGTATTAATCTTAGTATTAGACGTGGGCAGAGCCCAAATTAGACTGTACGGTAATATCCCTGATATTAGACGTGGGCAGAGCCCAATTAGTCAGGAGGGTATTAACCCTGAAGTTTTGGATTTTCTCCATATACTAACTCGTTGAGTCCATATGGATATTTTGTTTTCAAACTTTTTATCCAATATTTTTCTCGATTTCTTCTGTGTTTAGTGTCGGTTTCTTTTTCTCCCGTTTTTGGCAATATTTCAGTTATCTGAGCAGAGAAGGATTTACAAGTTCCCATATTAAAGTGAATAGCAAGTCGTTTACAACTAGCGTTTTGAGTATTTTTGATACTGTTTCGATGTTCACTCATTCTTTTGGAAAATTGTCTTCCTGTTTCTCCTAAAGCAAGTAAAATAGTTTTTAGACGATGTTAGATAGGTGTAGTCATACATGAATTTCGGTAAAGTGCAACTTACTACCCAAACATATTGCATGAAAAGGGAAGTGAATTCTTGAATAAGGAAAATATTGAAAGAATCAAGATAAAACAATAGCAGAAACAGAAACCGTAAAATACAAATTATAATCTGAGTTAAGAATTTTAGTATAAAAAAGAATAGTCTAAACGCAGTGTAGAATTGGTGAGTATTCTGAAAACTGGGATTGACACTTGAATCACAATAAATGATCAATTAAAAGTGTGAATTCATTTAAGTACTCACAAATTAACTGAAGTAATGAATCTTTCGGCCCCAATCCCTTAGATTCATACTTCTGATAGTTTGCGAGTACACATTCATATCTAGGATCGGAACCGAAATTCGTCATCAGAGGGATCCAGTACAATTTAGATTTCCTTTCCAATAATTGAGATAATTTTAATTAAAGTAAGTACTGGTCGGGCCAAGCCTCCAAGAGACCCGAATTTCGGATTCATTTAATTGTTGCACAGATATAATTAGAACGCATAAGAATATAAAGAAATAAAATAAAATGCAGCAGTGCAAAGTAGGGTAAATAAGGGCAATTTGTGCCCAAGTAACTATGACCAGACGGGACTAGCCCGTTAATTATGACCAAGGAGGTTAACAACACAATTAATTATATACATACAATTATTCCTCTTGTGGTTAGTGCCAACAACAAAATGATGAGAAGGAGTTAGTGTGTAGGTGATGAATAGTGTGGATATCATTAGTAGCATTAGTAAAGGGTGCTGATCCTCGAAAAACGAAGGATCTGTAACTATGTCTAAGGCTTGATAGCCTTTAATTATGACAGAATGATATAGTTTGTAAGTGGTTATAAATTTTCAAAAGCTAAATTAGATTGTGGTGATCCTCGTAAAACGAAGGATCTGTAATTATGTCGATGGCTAGATAGCCATTAATTATGACAGCAGAATGAGGTAGTGATCTTACTAGTATGTATACTTTACTGTATCTGGCTGATGTGTATTGAACCATCAAATTTTTTGTGAATCCAACTGTTTTTTAAAAAAGTTGTATTGAACACTTGTTTAAAATACTTCTTTGAATAACCTCTTGCTAGAAGATTTTCTCTCAGTTCTTTCAACTGTGTTACAAAAAATTCGCGGGTGCTGCAAATAGTAGCCGCTCTGCTAATTTGGTTTTCTATCATATTTTTGAAGACAGAGCTGGAAATGTTAGTGGATGGAGGTGGAAAACGGTTTATACTGAAATTGAATTCTCTTCTTTTGTCGTATATATCTGTTTCAAAGGTATTGTTATTCAGACTGATCTTCAGATCTAATACATTAGCTTGAGTATTATCTATGTTTACTTTATTAAGTTGTAACTCCTGAGGGTACATGTCATTTATAATGAGGTCAAAAATGTTTTTATCATTGAAGGTGGTCATGTCATCTATATATCTGCGTGTGTTCGATAATAGCTCTGTTCTTGAGGTATTCTTTTCATTTAATATAAAATTATATTCGAAATGATGCAAAGTGATATTTGCTATAGTTGGGGCTGAATTCGTACCCATTGGAATTCCAATTTGTTGTTTAAAAATTTTATCTCCTATGTTAAAGTAAGTGTTGTCGATTAGGCATTTAGTCATGTCTATTACATCATAATAGTCAAATGTAGGGTATTTAGGTTCTCCATTTCCCCAGTATACTTTGTTGTATCTAAGGTGTAGTTTGGTGTGTAAAGTGTCCTTAACTAAATCTGAAATTGCTTGATTAATTGTAGTATGCTCTAATTTAGTATATAAAGTAGTAAAATCGTATGTGTTTACTGACTCAGCGGAATGTGTTTTATTGAGGCAATTGATAATGTCTAATATAGGTTTGTTGTTATCAATTACCCAGAAGGGGTTACATTTGTATTTGTGCGCATAGATATTACAAATTTTCTTTCTTTTGTAAAAAAGTAATTTCAGAATTTTGTCCAGGGTTTGAGACAGATGTTTAGTTGGTGCGTGCTTACTAGCGATAATTGTTCTGAATTTAATAGGGGTCTTGTGAAATTTGGGTATTATATACATAAAAGGTAGCTTGAAAGGTGCTGCAGCATATTTTAATTTATCGTTTATGGTTTTTATGTTATTGATAATGTCAGATTCTGTCTTATTGTATATTTCAATGTATGTGTTGTTGTTATTGGTATTGTCGACTAGACCCACCTCTTTTAGAATAGAATATATATAAAATTGTTTACATATCATAGAGAAATTTTGAGGAGCTTTGTCGGTTAAAGTGAATACGAAGTGCTCGTGTAAGTTACTAATGCTTGCTTTAATGTCTGTAATCCGAATATTAGTGGCAATACTATGATTAAGTGGGAGATGTTTTAGATGGTCTTTTACCATTTCGCTTACATACACGGCCCAATCTCTTAATTTATCTATATCCCACTTATATTTCTTATTTAGTTTATTAATATATTTAATTAAAGATTGATCTATTGCGATCTGCGAACAATTAGTGTCTTTAACAGTGGGAAGTCTATATTTTGGTCCATAGTTTAATAGTTGTTTGACCTGACTATCTTCTATTATGTCAAAATTAGAAGTTATAATGTGTTTATGATATTGATCTTTGTGATTAGATGTGTTACATTTGCATGTGAAACCATATTTATGGTGGTTATCAAGTAAGCCTAAAGCCTAAAAGCCTAAAGTAAGCCTTAGGCTAATGGGCCAATCAGCGAGCAGACACACGCTTATATGAAAGTGTGTAGATAGTGCAAAGTGGGACCCCCCCCGGAAGTTCCGGGGGGGGGTCGCGAGTTAACGCACCGAGCATACCTAGCATGATTTGTTCATGCTAGTGTAAGAGTGTCACACTCTTACTATTATGCACTCTTGTGCATATCATTCATAGCAAACGCTGCAATAGCCCAAAATTTGTTACTGCCATATATATTAAAGTGATTTTAGTCAAATTTAGATTAGGAAAGGGACTGAAAGTGGCCATTTATCGAAGTGCTGCAGGTGCAAAGTGAATCACCCTTAACCATTCAGCTTATTTATGGTTTAAAATCAACCAATTATTTGATACTTGGGTCGTCACTTCACTGTTCCCGGCTTTCTAATAAAATTAAGACGTTAGTAGTAGACATCAGCAAGAAGTTTAAAATTTTAGTGTAAAAATCAATTTTTTGGCACAAATTTCGAGGTACAATTTGCAACTTCCATGATTTCTGTATATATAAAGAACAAATGCAGCACTTGTTGAGTACAGTATCCGACAACGAATGACCGCAAAGTAGCATTTTTATAGAAAATTACAAGAATGATTATATTTTCTACAGCACTCTTAGAAATGTTCCAGTAGAAACTACAGGAATCACTTTTGTAGATGATAAATACAAAATCTTTTGTAGAAAATACAGGTTGTCTTGTAATTTCTACAGAACGTCGTTGGTAGTTTTTACCGGATATACTCTGGTAGAATTGATTATTACAAACTATTATTTTAATATTGTAGAATTTTCAGTCTTTCAACACCCCGTGGGGGTGAGTTTTTGTAACGGCCGCTCCCTGCCGAAAATATTTTGGGAGCGGCTGCCCCCTCCCCACCTGCCTCCCACCCTTTTATAATTAACAGGTCGCTCCAGTAAAAATTACAGGCTTTGTCGGGTAAAAATACAAAAGTGAAATTTATAGGAACAAGTTAGGTTATATACGTACCATTATATTTCCTTTTTCGGATTTTATTTCTGGGATGAAGTGGACAAAAATAGAAAACCTTTAAATAAACGAAATAAATAAAATACACCCTCGTGCTAGTCAAAACATTCTTCCTTTACAAAAGTTGACTGTGGAAAATACAAAAAGCTCCGTTTCAAAAAGACCGCACAGGAGCACATGTAGAAAACTATATACAAGAATTCGTGTAATTTCTACAGGAGTCTTTTTAAGAGTGAAAACTAACCGTTCGTAATTAAATTACAGCTGATCTAAGTAAACAGGCTTCCACTGCGCCTAGTATTAAAGCAAAAGACTGTCTTTACTGAAGGATAAATACATATATACGAAGCACAATAAAACGACAAAATGACAAAAAACAACCCCGCCCGAAAAAACCCAGATTTTAAAATTTCGTTTGCGATCCAAAAAAGTGCAGAAACGGAGATCTTAGTTTTAACAGCACCTACATTACAATATACAAGCAATTAAGAACAGGATAAATCAAAACCGATGTAACAAGCGAAAATGGTCCAAAGTAGATATTGCAATAGTGTAGTGAATAACAAGCAAAGTAGACCAGGTAAAAGCGGTAACTAAAATAAAAATGTCCCTAAAATTCTGAAAGTTCAATTTAAATTTTAAAATTTTCCCACAATTGTACACCATTCATTCTGAATATATTCAAAGCACACTCGCTTCCACCAAATCGCCCCATAATATCAACAATGAATGCAGCAAGTAACACTTAACTATTTACAATAATATGTAGCACAAGGGAGCAAGAAACAATAGGTAGGAAACAATAAGAATAATGTAGAACATAAAAGTTTGACAGATTATATCCCAATTAAATTCTCAATAAATCAGATAAAAAAATTTTTCGTACTTATTTTCGGGATAAACAAAGAATTCCTGTCATACTCTTAGTTCATGCCAGTCAGTTAAATAAATGTTTATGCACCAGGTAATGTGGAAGGACATAATAACAGAATAGTAAAAAACAAGCCAATCATACAACTATAAACACGAGAAAACAAAAACAAATTAAATAGAACACTATATATATACGTGTATCTATATATATGCGAGTAATATGCAATGCACACTGACATATTATTAACAACACTAGGGATATAAGACACACAGTGTATGAAAGAACCATATAGACACAGTTCGATAAAAATTCCACCCAAAAAATAGACGAAAAAACATGCAACCAATTGGATAACACGTATTCTAGCTACAGTGAAATAGCGGAAAGTATAACATTATAGACTGATTACAAGCAGCTACATAGCTACAAATAAAACTAACGTAAAATAATATATACGTTAAGTGCTATCATAAAAAGCCAACTTTGAATCTAAGACCAGAAATACGGCATTAATCTAAAGTTTCACTGAAAAAAGACTTAAAACTATGAGCCTAATCAAAGCTTGAGCAGCCAAGACAAAAATTTAGGAGAATAAAGCTGTTATTTTAGCAGGCTATGTATTGTCAATAACTTGCCAATCAACAAAAAAATAAGAAAAAACAGGAGCTACCATACGCATAAAGTAAAAAGTAAGAAAAAACTCAAAATCATAGCACAACCAAACACCTCGCAGCAGCAAACTTCGCATAATACGATCTAATACTAAAAAATAAAATCCAAAAAATTGAAAGCGAAATCACTGAATTGTACATTATTCTAAGACACTTTGTAATGGGCTAACATAGCGCTGCCCCCACACCCAAGAAGCAGAATTTCTGAGAAAGAAGAAGAAGAAATTTATCCTAATGAAAGTCCACAAAACAAGATAATACCAGAACCCCATTTTTGCAAAAAAAGAAGAAGAAACGTTCTATCTACTTAACTTTAACCCTTTACGCTATTCCGCCCATTTTAGCCACATTTACGAGTTCAGCAACAATTTTTATTAGAAAATTTCAAAATTCAAGGGACTCCCCAGTCCCCACCCGATATTCTAGAACTATCCCTCCCACATAAAAATCCACTTCTACTAAAACAATAGTAAACAAACATTTCCTAACAAAACATCAACAATTAACAGCGGATAATAAATTAATTTAAATGCTGGACGTGGAAGCGCATAGCAGATCCTCACGAGGTCGCCAAATGCCAATGGTAGCATCTCTACAAAATAAGCAAAAAATGCAATCATAACAACAGTTTTAAAAAATTATAAATACAACAATATAGCTCCGGCAGCAAAACAAAATTTTGTGAGCACACACCAATACTAAGTGAAAATTCTTCTTAGAAAAACAATCTAGCACCAAAAGAAAAAATGCTACCATAGCTTACAACTGGGCAGAGCTCAGGAAACAACAACAATCGATTTAATTAAATTAAGAAAACTAATTCCTCATGCCAATTAATTATCTAATTAATTAAGATTTAAATTTAAATTTTAAGCCACTTAATTAACCACCCAGAAGCCGTGAACAGATGCTTAAATTAAATTAAATTTACAATTAAGTTAAATGAAATTTAAAAAAATTAATTCCCCAACCAATTATCTAATTAATTAAGATTTAAATTTAAATTTTAGCCACTTAATTACCCACCCGGATGCCGTGAACAGGTGCTGTGAATTGACAGCCATCTGATTAATGCCCGTCGTATGACCCCGAACCTCCCCACGACAGGAGAAACTATCACTGTCCCAAAGCCTCAGAATTCCACTACGACAACAGGACACTAGGATGCGCTCGCAGGGGGCCGGTAGCATGGTCATATCAAACAGGGTGTCTTTGTGGGCTTGATTGTTCGTCTAAAAAATAGGAAAAAAGAATGCAAAAACATGCAAGCTTAATTTATTATTCGTCTGGAAAACAGTAGGGGAATTACACTTAAAAATAGAAAAAAGTAGACTAACATGAGAAAACTCCATTAAAAATTTAACAAACCAGTGGGGACCAAACCTTCATAATTCAACCGCAAATCATTTTAACAATAGATTAAACCAGTTAAGTGTACTACATATACTAAATTATTAATGAAACTAAATTAAACATAAATTAAATATGGAATTAAACACAATTAACTGGAGCCTAATATAAGTATATATATATATATATATATATATATATATATATATATACAAGTAGGAAAAATGCTCCTTGCAGTCGCATGAAAAAGTTAATATGAGCTATGATGGTCAACATTTAAATGTGTCAAGGACAAGATTTAAAATGTTTAATATGAGCCAACATCTAAATAAGTAGAGGACAAGATGTAAACGGCTAATATGAGCCGCTACGTTTCTCTTGGGCTCATATTGACGCTCATTTAGCTTTTGCTTATATACTTTGAATCCAACACTGAATTGGCTTGCATGAATAACGACGCATAAACATTAATTTTGCAAAGCTGTACGTAAATGTTTTCTTCTCCACCGCTACATCCAAGTACACATTTAAGGCCACCATATAAGTCAACAAAATGAAACCGAAGTCCAATCTAATGAAGAAACGAAAATGTGGAACTTACACATGTTGTGAAATCTTGAGAAATCACATTTGAAGTTATCATCGCAATCATCACATTAATTCAATATTCCCAAGCCAATCAAATCGTTTATAAACACTGATGCTTATATGCCAACCGTAAACTGTATGTTTGCTATTTTAGTCGCGTCAATATGAGCCCAAGAGAAACGTAGCGGCTCATATTAGCCGTTTACATCTTGTCCTCTACTTATTTAGATGTTGGCTCATATTAAACATTTTAAATCTTGTCCTTGACACATTTAAATGTTGACCATCATAGCTCATATTAACTTTTTCATGCGACTGCAAGGAGCATTTTTCCTACTTGTCCTCCGTCCTGTTTTTGGGAACGCTGCCATAACTGTGGCAGCAGCAATCACAAATCCCACCAGTGAATTCCCCATGCCCAATAAGTTTAGCATGCAAAATTTCACCCTTTCAGCTATCTCCAGTAGCTTGAACCAGTTGAACCAGATCTGGCCAGCCATGGGTCGGATCACCAAAGTAACACCACCAGTGAATTCCCCATGCCCAATAACCTTTGTATGCAAAATTTCAGCCTTCTAGCTATCTCCAGTTGCTTGAACCATGACCTGGTTCAACTTTGAACCAGTTGAACCAGATCTGGCCAGCCATGGGTTGGATCACCAATGTTACACCACCAGTGAATTCCCCATGCCCAATAACCTTTGTATGCAAAATTTCAGCCTTCTAACTATCTCCAGTAGCTTGAACCAGGAACTGGTTCAATTTTGAACCAGTTGAACCAGATCTGGCCAGCCATGGGTCGGATCACCAAAGTTACACCACCAGTGAATTCCCCATGCCCAATAACCTTTGTATGCAAAATTTGAGCCTTCCAACTATCTCCAGTAGCTTGAACCAGGAACTGGTTCAATTTTGAACCAGTTGAACCAGATCTGGCCAGCCATGGGTCGGATCACCAATGTTACACCACCAGTGAATTCCCCATGCCCAATAACCTTTGTATGCAAAATTTCAGCCTTCCAACTATCTCCAGTAGCTTGAACCAGGAACTGGTTCAATTTTGAACCAGTTGAACCAGATCTGGCCAGCCATGGGTCGGATCACCAAAGTAACACCACCAGTGAATTCCCCATGCCCAATAACCTTTGTATGCAAAATTTCAGCCTTCTAGCTATCTCCAGTTGCTTGAACCAGGACCTGGTTCAACTTTGAACCAGTTGAACCAGATCTGGCCAGCCATGGGTTGGATCACCAATGTTACACCACCAGTGAATTCCCCATGCCCAATAACCTTTGTATGCAAAATTTCAGCCTTCTAGCTATCTCCAGTTGCTTGAACCAAGACCTGGTTCAACTTTGAACCAGTTGAACCAGATCTGGCCAGCCATGGGTTGGATCACCAATGTTACACCACCAGTGAATTCCCCATGCCCAATAACCTTTGTATGCAAAATTTCAGCCTTCTAGCTATCTCCAGTTGCTTGAACCAGGACCTGGTTCAACTTTGAACCAGTTGAACCAGATCTGGCCAGCCATGGGTTGGATCACCAATGTTACACACCAGTGAATTCCCCATGCCCAATAACCTTTGTATGCAAAATTTCAGCCTTCCAACTATCTCCAGTAGCTTGAACCAGGAACTGGTTCAATTTTGAACCAGTTGAACCAGATCTGGCCAGCCATGGGTCGGATCACCAAACTTACACCACCAGTGAATTCCCCATGCCCAATAACCTTTGTAAGCAAAATTTCAGCCTTCCAACTATCTCCAGTAGCTTGAACCAGGAACTGGTTCAATTTTGAACCAGTTGAACCAGATCTGGCCAGCCATGGGTCGGATCACCAATGTTACACCACCAGTGAATTCCCCATGCCCAATAACCTTTGTATGCAAAATTTCAGCCTTCCAACTATCTCCAGTAGCTTGAACCAGGAACTGGTTCAATTTTGAACCAGTTGAACCAGATCTGGCCAGCCATGGGTCGGATCACCAAAGTAACACCACCAGTGAATTCCCCATGCCCAATAACCTTTGTATGCAAAATTTCAGCCTTCTAGCTATCTCCAGTTGCTTGAACCAGGACCTGGTTCAACTTTGAACCAGTTGAACCAGATCTGGCCAGCCATGGGTTGGATCACCAATGTTACACCACCAGTGAATTCCCCATGCCCAATAACCTTTGTATGCAAAATTTCAGCCTTCTAGCTATCTCCAGTAGCTTGAACCAGGAACTGGTTCAACTTTGAACCAGTTGAACCAGATGAACCAGGCGAGATACGGTGTCGGCACTATGCTCATCGTGTTCAGCGACCCCGATTTACTGTATGTGGGTACCACCCCAAGGCCGAAAAACGCTGTTTTTGCCTGTTTTTAGACTATTTTAAAATTTTCGGACTTAGAAATTTTTCAGCTTGAAGGTGTCCAAAAACGCTATTTTTTCCATTTTTGACCATCTACAAAAATCGAACCAGATCGAAATTCGGAAAAAACATAAACTTGCTAAGTACCATTGCCTAGATATTCAAAAAATAGTATAGAAAAATTTTTCCTATGGGCCGTTCGAAAAATCGAGTTAACACAAAATTGACAAAAATCATGCTGAATACAGAAAACCCCCCCCCCCCCCCTTTCAAACCCGTAAGAGAAAGTCGATTTTTTCAAAGTTCATTTTTTCCGGGCAAGTTTGGTATCATTCGAAAGCTCTTGGCCTGGAGATTTCAAAAATGTAAATATTAGCTCTTCATTCCTTCCCGTTAATTAGTTATGCCTAATTAGCACTTTTCAAAATCCGCAAAGTGCCTTTATAGCTCATATTATGGGGGGCTCTCCGAGCTCCCCCATGATATATATATATATATATACGTACGTTTTTAAGTTAAAACAAAACACAGTGATAGACAAAAATTGTTGTGTAATATTCTTAGGATGAAGACCTCCAATAGAAACTTAATTAACACCAAATTAAAATAAATCGAGCAGCAAACTATTGCATACACCGCTTAAATGTTAACAATTAATCAGTAAATTTAAGAAATTAAGCTCGATTCTAGTGGCTAAACTGCAAAGAATGTGAATATCACTCGTTACAAAAACTTTAAAAAATAAATTTATTCCATTCGATCCTAGGACCAGGGGCGGATCCAAGGGGGGGGTGGCGGGCCCCCCCCCCCCGTCGCGATTCGAAGGTAGGAAAAATTAAGGAGAGAAAGAGGAAAAAAGGCAAAAAACCAAAAAGTTTCGTGCCTTCGGCGCGAATTTTCTACGTTTTAACCGCATATTTATTGCATTTGTGAAGAAAACGCTTGAAATGCAACCGATTTTTCGGAGAAAATAACCATTTTTGCCTAAAAATGTCAAGAATTTTAAAAAATTTGTTCAGTTCTTCAGTATAAAAAGAATTAAAGATCCCAATACCGATTTTATGGCAAAAACAAAAAATTTCTTCAACTTCTGGGGGGCTCCGCCCCCCAGACCCCCGCTGGAAAAATTTTGCCGACCCCCCCCTCACGAAATCCTGGATCCGCCAGTGCCTAGCACCCCACAGTCGGCAGTCCAGACCGCAGCCAACTGAGCTAACCTGAACATGCTCTCCAGTGGCAAGATCCCACTTTTTGATCTGACAATTTCGGCTACCGGAAAATAGCCAACGTCCGTTCATGGTCAGACACTGGACACCGTCATAGTGCGGGGGGTCTAGGCGCCGGGTCGGATTATAGACACTGGCAATAGGGCCCGTACCACTGGATGGAACTTCAAATATCTACAGAAAGAAAACGAAAGCCAAAAATGAAAAATAAGCCACAATAAAATAAAAAAAACTGGGAAAACAAACATTAGTTTATTTTAGGCTCCCGCCAACCGCTCTTTTTGGCATTGTTTACAGCACTCATTGTTATTGGTTTTGATAAACAATAATAATAATTTTTCTAATCAGCATAAATACAGGTTTGAACCTAAGGATTCGGAAACACAAGTCACAGCGAGATATTTAGAAGTAAAATAAAACTTTCCTACTTCGTAATTTCTTTACTTTCGTAATAAATTTCCGGTTTTATCATGATCCAAAAAATCCCGAAATCAATCAACTAACCTTGAAAAGAGCCCTGTCTCTAGAAATTGGAATATATTTTCCAGAAAACTCCTCCAGAATCAGGAAAATATTTTCTGGAACCCCCCTCCCCTCTGGAATTTAGAAAATTTTCAGAATAAAAACCTTTTGGAATTTAGAAAATATTTTCCAGAAAAACCCTGTAACCACCTTTACAGTATGATCCTTGGACCCAGTGACCACAAGATTGGTCTTTTCCCCGTCACTGGACCAACGCTGAACCGACAGGCAATCGACCTGACTGGAATGACCAGTGTTCAGTTTACTGATACTTTTAAATCTAGAAAAACAACGGAAAAAAGAAAAAACAATCATAGTAGCAAAACAAAAAACTAAACCTATATACAAGAAAGCGCAGTAAGTTTGACTCCAAATTTTAGGACAAAAGGAAGGCTATTTATAGCTCAGTGGTCAGAGCATTGAACTAGTAAGCTGACAGGCTGTGGTTCAAGTACCTGCCCAGAACAAGTTTTTTGCAGATCTTTAAATTTTCAATCTAACCCTTCAAACAACCATTAATCAGACAAACACAAAACCCGTTCTGTTTTTTCGTGAATTTTTATCGCCGAAATAATGTCTCAAAAACCAACCGGAAAAAACGTACTGTCGCAAATCCCATATTCGGACCTGGCTACCACCAGAAACAAATAGGTAGGGTTCGGCAATGACCATATCCGTCACCTTTACATCAGTCTGCGTGGCCACTAGATGGCGTGAGGGACTGGAAGCCAAAGGCTCCCCCTCCACGGTGAGACCGGATGTGCTAGAAAAGAAAACGCACAATAAACAATAAACAAATAATAAATAAGCAAATAGATACAATGTTAAAATACAAAGTACAAAACTGAAGGAAAGAATAATAAGAAAGAAGGGCTGCATGGGAAATGAGCGAACAGTCTACCTACGTACCCAGAGTCAGACCTAAGCATTCTAAAACTTCAAACTTTACAATACTAACTAATTAATTAGTTAATTAACTAATTAATTAATCAACAAATTAAACCTTCCTTTCATACCTACCTCAAAGTTTTGACACACTGTCTACTTCGCAGGTCAAACATTCGGATTTCACTGAGACAGGCCGTAAAGGCCAGCCTGTGCTGATGCAGCCTCACTCGCAGAACACTGTTCGGATGTTTACCGTACTCGGTAACCTCTGACCCAGCCTCCAGGGACCACACTTTTAGATATCGATCTGAAAAAAATCAAAATATAATCCATCAGCCAATCAATCAAATTAGTAAATAGTCACTAGCTAACTAAGCTTATCAGTAAGAAGCATATTTCAGCTATAAATCCAAATTTAGCCAGGCCAACTGGGTTACGTAATCTAAAAATTCTGTCAATTTCAAGTCGATCACCGCTTCAAGCGAATACGAAGATTTCAGATATATACTTGCAAAGGCACAAAGACTTTAGTAGCATCAAGAGCACATAACAGATAAGAGTGTGACAGCTGGCAGGCTCTCTGTTATCAGCTCTCGAGCCATGCTCTGCACGCTAACAACCCAACCCCCCGCAATTGCGTACCTAGTGGACCCCCCGCAAATCAGTACCCAGTACGCAATTGCGTATGCTCACTCTTTTCTATAGGAAGACACCCCCCCGCAATGTGACCATCATTCGACCCACTCCCGCAAAACAGACCCATCATTTTTTCCAACTGACGAATGATAGGTCACATTTGCGGGGGGACTTACGGTAGAAAAATGAGCATACACAATTGCGTACTGGGTACTGATTTGCGGGGGGGGGGTCCACTAGGTACGCAATTGCGGGGGGGGGGGTTGGGCTGTTAGCGTGCAGAGCTTGGCTCGAGAACTGATAACAGAGAGCCTGCCAGCTGTCACATTCTTATCTATTATGTACTCTTATCTATTCTTATCTATTATGTACTCTTATCTATCATTTAGTATATTAAGAAACCCAATATTGAATTTAGGACGATGACCTAAAAACTAAAGGGTGCAGTACTATCATTTGACTGGCTAAAAAGCCCTCCATCTAAACCGGGGGAGGGGTGGGGAACATTCGCATATTTTGCTAGTATAACAGCGTTACTGCAAAACGCTGCGAAGAAAAACTGCTAGTAGCGCTTATTCTTCTCTTATGTAGGGTTAAAAAAGGAAAGGGTCGGCCCCCCATACGAAATTGACTTCCACCCAAAATTGACCTTTCTACCTCGAAAAAAGCCCCCTCCCAGGATTTTTGCTTGCCCTAAAACAGGGATTTTTGGGGTGTCCAAATGTTTACCGTAAATCGGCAAATCTTCAAAAATTATCCCTAAATTTAAATCTAAAAAACTCCCTAAAACACCCTGTTATGATACTGATAAAAAAATTACGTATCATAGCACAGTCACTCATAACGCAGGCAAAGCCTCAGTCCGAAACAGGAGAGACAGCCAACGGCTTTCTTGTCTTAATTTTCTTGATGATAATACAATTACAAATTCTTGGGCGGGTCATAGATACCTTTTGAGCCTGAGATAAACATTTGGTCATCCGCGTCCACACAGAGCACGGCCCGTGCATGGCCCTCCGCCACATAGCTGCAGGTCAGTTTCAGATTTTTCAGGGACGGATCCCGCGGATTGTATTCCTTGATTTGGCCCGGACAATTGCTAAAAATCATGTGACAAAAGGAAAAAATTTAATTAAAAAATCTTAGTAGTTAAAATGAGAATTTCAGAACATAAATTTCCCACAAAATACAGACAAGAACATAATTCTAAAAAATTAAGATATGCAGCAACCTTGCTGCACGAATGCATGGCATAGCTAAATTTCACCATACGCTAAATTAAAATAAACCTCTACTTTAAAATTCTGCTTTAGCTTTCCAGCACAAAATCTGATAAATAATTTGAAAATTAATTTCGAATTAAACAAAATTCATACATGGCAATAAACTAGTACTTTTAAATAAACATTTTAGTACCTTACACGTTTAGCATTAGGTTGTATAATGGGATAAACTACTAAAGCAGTAGCAATAGCAGAGCCAGAGCGCAATTAAAAATAGTAAATATGCAGAAAATAGAAAATAGGAAAAATGAAATATTCGAAAATGCAAAGGAAAGAAAATATGCAATAACCATTGGAAAGCTTCACCACACAAAATCCAATTCAAAACATCATACCAAGCATAGACAAGAAGACAAGATTTTCAGACAATACAAAAACGAAGAAGTATTAAACTTAAAACTGTTTCGATAATTTTCATCCGTCAAATTTAAAATCTTCTGAAAAAATAACCACTTAGCATCCCCTCCTGGTTCCAAAGAAAAACCTCCAAAGTGAAAAAATGCCCGGCTTTTTCCTAGGCAAAAATTTCTGGGGGGGGAAGTCTGGGCCCCCCCCAGATCTGGGGGGGGGCTCAGATTTCTGGGGAGGAAGAAAAATTTTCCGAGAAATGCCTAAAAATAGCTATTTTTTGCTGCTGAGCTAAAAAATTAACTATTTTTAACTTAAATTTAAGCTTAAAATAGCTAAAAAATGCTTAAAAATAGGTAAAAATCCGGCGAAGCCAGAAAAATTTTCCAAAATTAACCCTCAAAACTCTATTTTTCCGGGCACTTTAGAGTTCTCGGGGGGGAGGGCCCCCCCCCTGTAGGAAAAAGCCAGAATGCCTGCATGCTCCCCCCCTAACCTTACTTTTCGTCTGGGGGGTCCTGGTGGAATGAGGAAATTAGCCGATGAAATACATTGCTATTATTGCCGCTAGCTCGCACTGGTTGCTGTTGCTGTTGTTGCTGTTGCAGCTGCAGAAGGGCAGAACTGGATTGAACCGGCTGGAGGGGTGCGCGATGGCGCCCCTCCCTTGCAGAAGCAGGCGACAGGAAGGAATCCACGTTGATCTGAGGACTACAACAGGAGACAGACAGACAGACAGAAAGAATGAAAGAAAAGTGGAAAAAAGAAAGTTGGAAAAATGGTTGCAAACAAGCAATTCAATTCAGAAGTATGTACATAATAGATAAGAGTGTGACAGCTGGCAAGCTCTCTGTTAGCAACTTCAGGTATATACAGGCTAATCCCGACTTATTAGTGCACTTTTTAGCAATCTGTCCCTCCAACGCCAATATTTATGTTTTTACCCACACCCTCCCCCCCCCACCCCACCGATCTTGTCAGTCTAAACAGGACTTCAATCCGTGAGGGGAAACCATAGCTTCCACAAGCAACAGAGGGCACACAAGTGATTCATCCACTGGTTAGATATGGATTTATGGAAGATAAAGAGCGTTACTCAGTCTGGGGTTTTTTAGTAGGGGCGGGGGCAGCCCCCCCCCTCACTGTAAGGTAACCAGAAAATACCAAAACCTAAGCATTTTTGGTCAGATAATTAAAACATTTTCCGGCCTTGCCGGAATTTGTTGGTCAAATATCGCCAATTTTGGTTCTCAAACTCAATTCTTGAGCATTGCTATAGCAGTATATGTAGAAAAGAGGCTATTTTTCTGGGCTTATTCTAGTGGGGGGGGGGGTGGGGGGCCCCCCATAAACACCCTTCCCCCCCAAAATCGTTCCCCCCCCCCAAAAATCGCCCCCTCCCCTAAGAAAAGTGGGTGCCCCTTTTGGTACCAACTTTTGCCCTGAAAAAATCGCTCAGAAGGCCAAATTTTCAAAAATTTTCCGGCTTCGCCGGAGATTTTTACTCAATTTTTGCCCTTTTCAACACTAAATCTGCTTATTTTTGCTATGAAAATCAACTTTTATAGTATATGCCAGAAAAATAGCGCTATTTTTAGCATATTTTTCGAAAAATTTTCGCCCCCCCCCAAAAATTCCTTGCCCCTCGGACCTTTGGGGGGGCCCCCCCCCAAGAAGCCCCCCCCCCCAAGAAAAAATCCCTAGAATAAGCCCAGTTTTTACTGCATTTTAGCAATTTTAGACCACTTTTGACCCACCCACCCCACTTTTTGCTCCCCCCACTTTGCAGCTGCGAACCGAGCGCGAGACGCTTGTCACACTCTTATCTACTATGTACTCTCTTGAGTCAAAGCAAAGCACAACAAGCAAAGCATTCAGACAAACATTACATATCTAGATCTATCTAATCACTATGAATAAATTAAATAGAATTAAAATTAAATCAAATTCAGCGAGTAGCACTCGCTAAATTTTAATGTAGTTTGCAACTGAAAAAAGAATACAGATTTTAGAAGATTTTAACTCTCAGACCCAGACCAGAAAAGTTTTAAAATCAACCATATATTCACTAACTCTGCCGTGAGAGTCTACAAAAATTACAGTTTCATTTTAATTCGTCAAATTTCACTCCGCACAAGCCTAACCCAAAAATCCTTTCTCGATATGATATCCTGCTATGATCCATTGAGTCAAAACCAAAAACGGATCTATTTTGAGGGAAAAACCTCAAAAAATATGCCTCTTGCCCATACTGCTCAAAAATCTACAGTTCAGGCATAACGACGATACGTAAATGAAAGCAGGAAAAGTGTAACACTAGTAAGATCTTTTGCAAGATAGGGAGGTAGCAGGCAAAAGATTAAGCATTATAATGGATCAGGCACTCAGCAGAGTTGATGCAAAAAAGGTAACGGTAAAGCTCGTGCGGGGGGGGGCAATCATCTTTGAATAGAGAGGGTTAGGGGAGAGGTTGTTAAAAAAGATCCCCTAGAAAGCTCTAGTACGGGGGGCCCGGCACCCATTCTTGCTTAATAGCTGGAGAGTAATCTTGTAGGTTGTACAGGGCATCTTTAGGGTTTTTTCGGGATGCGGAGGGCTTCCGGGGGGGGGGGGGAAGGTTTTTGCAAAAATTAGCTAAAAAATGGTATTTTTGGCGTATTTTACACGCAGAAAGGCAAAAGGTTCTCAAAAATGCCAGGATTTAAGCTACTAAAAATAGTCACTTTTATTAAAAAATCTCCGGCGAAGCCGAAAAATTTTTGGAAATTTGCCTATTTTGGCAAAAATGTGGGCCGCCCCCAAAAAATCCTGGGAGGGGCGGGGAAGCAAAAATCCAGGGAGGGGGCGATTTCGGGGGGAAGGTCAATTTCGGGGGGGGGGGGCGCATCCCCCGGTAAAAAATACCCTGTTCGTATATACATGGGGGAATGTGATTGACTTTCACCGGAGCCCTGACAATCCGACATACCAAAGGTTGGCCCGGAAGAAGCCCAAAATTACGGAAGACGACGAAGACGAAGAATTTGCCGAATTCGTCGACAAATTAGAATTCGAATTCGGAGTTTCTAATTCCTCCGGGTCTGATTCCCCTCTGAAGAAGAAATAGGAAAAAAAGAGAAACTAAAAATTATCTGGCTTTTTCGTACAGGGGGGGGCAGAAATCCCCTCCCAGACTTGAGCCGCCCCCCCCCCCCCCCCAGGACTCGGGAATCCTCCCCAGAACTCTAAAGTGCCAGAAAAAATAGGGTTTGGAGAGTAGCATTTTTTGAAAATCCCCCTCCAGAAATCCGTGCCTCCCAGACTTACCCCCCCCCCCCCCAGAAATTTCTGCCTAAGAAAAAGCCAGAACTATGGAAGTGGCAGACAGTAGTTGATTTTTTCTCTACAAAAATAGATAAGTTAAATAAATATCCAACACTGTTGTACAAAAAGTATTACAAATTGTAATATCATGTATAGCAATATAGCACTCAGTCAAGATAATTTACTTCCCAGTAACATACGGCATACAGCTGAAAAACTAAACACCAATATAGTATTACTGAATATGGATTTTTATGTAACTAATGTATAACTAAATTAGAAATGCACAGGTGCCAAAGCTGGGTGTCCAAAAAGGGGAGTTAATTTAACACCCGTTCTTTCCTGAAAATTTCAAACTTTAGATAAAGCTCTGTCGATTAAAATTAGAAGAATTTAAATTTAAATCAGACGCTAGATAACTGAAACCGTAAATTATCTCTGACTTCAAAAGAAGGCAAACTACTTGTGACTGAAAATTTCCAAAATTTTTACAGAAAATTTAAGTTGGAATTTTTGGCAAGCGGTGCACTTCAAATTTAATTCAAATGTCTGGTTCAACTTTGGTTCGCCTTATTCTTCATTTTCTTTCACCGCACTTTTTACCACTACATCTTTGGCTTTCTTTGTCATTACAACCTGTGCAACAGTAGCAATTATTTTCCCCATGTGCCGATGGTTTACCAACAGGTTGTGAAAATCGTCGCAAGCATTGTTGTTGTTGTTGTTGTTGTTGTTGCACAGTGTTGGCAGAAGCTTTCGCCAAAACGAAAGTGGACCTTCTGAGCAGGGGCTGCTTTTCCTTGGCTGGCTGGACGGGACGGAAGGCAGAACGAAGTTTCATTTGACCGAAACCAGCACCATCTTGTCCTCCTATGGAGCTCAGTTGACCTAATCGGCTGGCAGTAGGACTAGAATTGCTTGGACTTTGCTTTACAGCAACCTTACTAATGGTTGCTCGTCTTGAATTTGAAGTGCGGTTGTTGCTTTCTTTGTTGCACTTTGACGAAAGGCTTAAACCAGCACACACAAATAATAGTTAGGTAAGCTGGATAAGTTAATGTTTATGTTTAATAAATATAAAAATTATGAACTGGTATTGCAAGAAAGAGCCTTAGAGACTAGCCCCAGATAAAAGTCTAAGAAGTATACGAGTAAAATTCAAATAGCAAACACGAAAAAACTTAAAATTAATTAAATTTCCCTAAAAATTTAACTGGATTATGTGTCCTGCACTATTTAAAATAAAAATAAAGAAATGTCCAGTCGATGACATTAGAAGCGGTGGGGGGGGGGTCGGTCGCCAATCAAATGCAATAACCATTAGACCAAAAGACGGTGTGTAAAACTAAAGTGTGTAACCTATGCTGTGCGCTAAGCCCTGCACTAACTAGCCAGCCAAATAATGCTGCCAGCAAAAAAGTGCAAACTACGAAACTTAGGGGCACACCTTTCAGTACAAAAAGCTTACTGAAAAAGCAGCAAAAATTAAATATACACACACAGACAAGTACTACGACACTACAACACTACGAAAGTTGTATATACTACAAAAACAGAAAAAATTAGCAAGAAACAAAAATCATCTCACTCGCGCGTTTCAAGCCTAAACTGAATGAGCAAAACTTAAAGCTAAACAAAAAATTCTCAACTAGACCTACACTAGACAACAAAGCAACAACCACAACACTAGTACTAAAAACCACCACTCAAACTTTCTAAAAAAAACCACAAAATTCATCCAAGTCAGGAAAAAAAGCAAACAACTTACAGACTAGAGGTACTGGCTACAGTGGCACGCAGACGGCTATTGCGGCTAAAGCTGGCCCCCGAGCCACTACCGCTTGCCGGTTCAGCCCCGGTACTGGTACAACTGGTCTGACGAGAAAAGGCAGGGGCACCTCCTGTGGGGGGTCCGACCCCCAAAAATGTGGGGGGTTCATTTCCCCCCGCAGAACCGGTGGAAGTGGGGGTGGGGGGCTGGCGACGAAAACTACGCTGACGGGTCACCGTTGGGTCACGTGACAGTGGCGGTTTGGCTGAAGAACCACTGCAAATAAAAAATTAAAAATTTAAAAATAAATAATAAATAAATATTTTCAGATAACAGTCCCCCCTTCCCCTCCTGTTGCTATTGAAACCTTCCGGCATTATGTTTGCAATCTCTCACTGAAGTTGAATTATAAAATGTTTGTTTTTTTCAGCTTTTTATTGGACAATGTAAAATTAAAATGTCAGTACTCAAGAAGAGAAATAGCAACATATCCTGGATAAACGAAACCCTACCAAAAACCGTAGACGATTTAATTATTATATTAAATTCTGCTGAATTCTAGATGCACGATAAGGACTATTATGTTTGAATATAGATTAAAAAATTTAAAAATAATCTGGAAATAAGCTAGCTGCAAGCAAGAAAACCAACCACTGGGCAAAGTATTTGTGAAAAAATTTCAATTTTCAGTTTAAAGTCACAAGCCAGGCGCCAGCTTACTTGGAATTATTGCAACTGGGCTGAATGGAACTATAGCTTCTTGGTCCTAAACCGGGGGCACTGGGGGCAGGGGCCCCTCGTGGTGGTCTGGGGGGTGGAGGGGGCATCAGTTGCCGTTGGTGATCTGGTTCCAACCTGTCTGCCGTGGGGCCACTGAAAAAAATAGAATTGAAAAAGCAAAATTGAAATTTCTAAATTTTAAACAACAAGGTGCATACTCTGCAAAAGGCAGTTGAGTAAACAACGAAGGCAAGCTAATTGTATTTTCGAATTAGAATATGGAGCAACCGCACATAATTGACTAACGGTAAATATTAAAAGAGTAATAAAAACACTAGAGTACATAGTGGAAAAGCTTCCCCCCATTAACAATTTTTCAAAAACTAATAGGTGAAAATTACCAAAATTCGCAATTTCACAAAATCATTCCGCCTCTCAACAACCTAAATACCTTGATTAATTAATTAATTAATTCGTTAATTACGCAATCCATGTTAGAAATTATCCTAAATAATAGAAAAATGGTAAAACCAAAATTTAGAAAATTACAAAAGTCCTCCCAAACCCTTAGCGCACCCACCTTTTCAGCAATTCACCAGCTAGCACCCCTCCTGTCTGCGAAGCAGACATTAGGTCAAATCCACCGCCATTGGCCGAAATTGCAGCTGTAGTAGTAGTAGTAGATCGCTCCAGGGAGCTACCGGAAGCCACCACCCCCGAATCCGGACTACTTCCATCCCGATCCGGGTCGACACAACCGGAATTCCGGAGATCCAGCGGCTCAATTCCGGTTGGCCTTTCTGGTGAATTTTCCCGGGTCCGGGAATCTATTTCCCTCGTAGTAGTTGGGGCGGGTAGCGGTAAATCCGTATCGCCATAGTTGAGCGGTAGTCCGGCGGTAGCAGCAGCGGGAAAGCTTGGATCTGAAGAGCTCTAAAACATACATTAAATAAATAACTAATTACTTAAATTATTTTTAATTAATTAATTAATTAATTGAGTTTTAATTAATTAAACCACCAATTAAATAACAATAATGGAACCTTGCAAAGAAACTGGAACAGGGCAAAACAACCCTCCCCCGCTGGGCTTTTTTTAGTGGAGGAGGGCGGAGTGGGGCGCCCCCCACTTTTTGGGTTCCCCTTTCCCACTCGACCCCTTTTCACTCACCCCCAATTTTTTGGGCTCATCCCCAGCACACTAAAAGGTGCCCAGAATATGCCTAAGTTTAAGGATTTCTGGTCAAATTTTTGAAAAATTTTCCGGCTTCGCCGGAATTTCTTGGTCAAAAATCGTCTATTTTGGTACTCAAACTCAATTTTTGAGCACTGTCAAGCATACATACGTTGTTATAGCAGCGTATGCAGAAAACAGGCTTCTTTACTGCATTTTTGACAATCTTAGACCGCATCGTATCCCCCCGCATTTAGGGCCCCCCCACTTTTTGGGTCCTCCCAACTAGTGGGAGGCCCCCACGTTTTTAGCCTAGAAAAAGCCCAGCCCCTAATGCTAAAACTCTCGAGCAGTCCAATGTTTGCAAAATTTGAAAATTTTGAAAAAACTAAAAAAATTACATACCTCTCTAACTGGTTGCAAGGAAGACTGCGTGACTAGAGAATCCGCGTAGAGCAACTCTTCTGTAGTGGCTGTGCGTCGACGGGCCTAGAAAGAAAAAACAGGAAAAATAAGAAGAAAAATACTAGAAAAAATAGAAAATACTGCAGAAAACAGTAAACTATATCAACAATAATGCGAGAAATAAACCAGTAATTAATTACCATCATCATTTTCAGACTATGTTAATTTTTTTATGTAACTTGTCAACAAAAGATAAGGAGCTTCGAAAATGCTCTGAAATTAAATGTTAAAACAAATTTGTTTTTTAAATAATTTAAATTTTATTTAATTGTTAAATTAAATTTAAATATTAAGTTAAATTAAATTTAAAAGTTAAAACATCTGTGAGTAGACACAAAGCCAGCACCCGTCGTGTCAAAATTTCCAATTTTGGAACGGGTGGGGGGGGGGTAAGAAGAGTGAACATATCGCTCCAAAGAACTTATAAACCCAGGTTTTAAGGAAAATTCGTTAAAATTTAATTTACGTTTTTCACTATAAAATTTAGGTACAAATTCGAGGGGGGGGGTACGCAATCCCTTGAACCATCACCAGACATCATCTAGAGCAGCGTTTAGTGCGCTGAGTTCATGCGAACGAAGCAAAGCCAAGTTTAGCCAACACAAAAACAAAACATGCACCAAAAATAAAATAAATAAAATTGTCAAAATTATTTAAGCACAAACAGCGTGCACTACGTTTTGAACCCAACCCTCACATCAAGATACACAGAAAACCAATTAGAAACCATTAAGTGTTAAACTAAATTTTTACAGGTAAAAATTAGAAAAAAACCATAAAAACTAAGCACACACTCAATTAAAACAAACTACATAAATCAGTAGATAGTTTACACTGCTACTCTTTCTAAGAACTGTTACACCGCCTCCCTCCACCGGGTTAGCTCACCTAAATTACTGACAATAAAAATCCCTTCTCCTTTTAGTAGAAAAGAATTCACGATCCATTACCAAGTCAGTACAAATATTATTTTTTTCTGCTTTTCTTCTCTCAACTTACACGACCACCCAACAACGCAGGGGAGATACTATTATTGTTACAATCTTCTGTAGGAGAAGTTACGCTTGCTCCTACAGGAACAGGCGCAGTTTTCTGTAGCCAATTACCACCAATCACTGCAGCAGAACTGAAGTACTGTAAAAAACGAAAGACAGAAAAAGACAATTGGCAGGTTGAAAAAATTAGCTACATAAGTTAAGATAGGTAAAGTGGCGCCACAATCGTGGGGGGGGGAATTACACAGACACTGCAGGGTCACTTCATGTGGGGGGGGGGAGGAAGTACCACCTACAGAGACTTTACCACATTTTATTTGCTCTTACTAGCCAACCAATCAAAAGAGAAATAATGAAAAACGCCTGCCTGCAGTCGCTAAGGCAAAGCCTTAGCCAGAAACAGAGAAGAGCCAATAGGTAAGGTAAAGGTAACCCCCGGAGAATTCTCCTCCTACCCTTGTCAGAGTCTAGGGTGCCAGTGCTCATCCTCGGATACACAGCCCTTGAGCCAGGAGTGTCACCTCGAATGATGACTACAACCATGGAGGAGGGGCCAGCTCCTCAAGGCAGATGCCCTACACGATCTCCTGTTACCTTCCCACCGCAGTGGTACCCATTTACCGACCAACTAAGGATGGATAGCTGGGTTGGCTAGAGCCCACGGCGAACCGATATGTACTTAGTCCCTTGCTCAAGGGGATTTGTGAAAGCCTTGTGGCAGCAGGGATTCGAACCTAGGACTATCGGATCCAAAGTCGAACGCCTTAACCACTCGGCCGGCACGGCACAATAGCCAACCAACCAAAACATTCCCACCACAGGCAAAAGCACAATCAGTGGACCGTACAAGTGCAGACAAGAGCACGCCCCCCTTCCACTTCCACCCATTAGTATTGGGGACGGGAGCTTGCTTTATTCCAGTTGAAGGCCCCCCATAAACGACCGTACCACCAAAATTTGCAGGAGGGGGGGTTCAAAACCACCCATCTCAAGAAAAATATCCTCCAAGGCTACACAATAAGCTTTAAAAATAACATGTCATTTCAAGAAGTCAATTCCCCCCCCCCCCTTGCAAGGCCAGTGCAAAAATGCAACCCGAAGGTATGAATGAAGATATGAAGATGTGGGTAACAACACACAAAACCAACCACAAAATAGTGAAACCAAAACAGTTGAATAATGGTGTCACAAAATGCCAGAAAAAAAAGGCGGCAGAGCTTCAACTGAACGTACATAGTCACAAAAAGGAATGATGGAGAGATAGCTAAAACTTTCTAAAACCTGTAGAATTTAATTTTCTGGAAACAAAATATTTCTTTAAATTTCCTACAGGGTACGTAATGCTAACTTTGAACTGTGAACAAAACAAATGAAAAAAGTAGCTTTACTATAGTTCCCCCCCTCACAATACACGATTTTTCCCGAAAATCCACCCTTCCTACCCAACTTTTATAGACTATGTTCATACAATATTTCTTAAACTTATGGGGAAAAATCGAAAACTTGCCAGAACAGGAAGAACACACAGCAGAAAAATCACAAGAAGGGGGGGGGGTGGTGCGCGGTGAAGAAATGCCATGCAATACAAGGACAAATTCACAAACAAAAAATTGCTGGCTTTTTCCTAAAGCCTCCCGCCCCCACTCCCCCACTTTCCCCTTCCCCCAAAATTCAAGCCTTGGAAAAAGCCAACATAG
Organism: Trissonchulus latispiculum; assembly: GCA_030248195.1. Lineage (NCBI taxonomy): Eukaryota > Metazoa > Nematoda > Enoplea > Enoplida > Ironidae > Trissonchulus > Trissonchulus latispiculum. The sequence continues at coordinate 26,042 of JASAND010015725.1, forward strand.
TAGAGGAAAATATGTAGGAGAAAAACAGGACAAAGACACAGCAAGAACAGCCAAGCAAAACATTATCGTTGACTTTTACTAAAAAATGCAAAAAACAGACAATTTTTTAACTCAGTACAATAGTTCTCTCCTCATTATTTTTTGCCAATACATATGCGCAAATTTACTGACCTTTACAGAACTCTTGGGTCCAGCAATTATGCTATCCGAGAGAGACATCTGATTGGAATTACTGAAATTGAAAAAACTAAAATTTAACTAATTAAATTAAACTAATTAATACTAGGCTAAGGCTCAAACTGTGTTCAAGTAAAAATTTATCATATCAGTCATGTGAAGCTATTGACAGCATTTACGGCAAATAACCATTTATCTATGTATTCGAAATTTATGGGGGTGGAGGCTTATTATGGGCAGAAGTTCCTTAAATAAAAGTGAGGGGCCTTCTTCGAGAGCCCCCCCCCTGTAAAAAATAGGCTGTGAATGGACAAAGATTTCTAGGTTCTTAATTTCTATTAAAATAAAATAATTTTTGTTTGCTAGATTTGATTTATACGGTATACGTTAATTGTCAACTTTTCCTTGAAAAACACCTAACGGTAATGTACAAACCTAAAACGTTGAAAATGCGCCAAAAACTCTTCTTAAACTAAACTTCTGCGATTTAAACAAAAATCATACGCACACTCGTCAACGTCAAAATTTAAAATTTAAACCTAACCAACGGCCGAATCCAACTAACCTTTCTAATAGGCCGGAGGATCCACTATCAACACTACTGGCCATATTATCTGAAATCAAAAACGGGCTATTTGGAAAATTTAACTACATATAAAATTTATTTATTCGGAAAAACTAAATTCCACGTACAACGTCATAATACGAACAGAGCTAAAGCACAAGATTTTACGTCTATCCATCCATACTGTATGCCAAGATAATATTCAAAAATCATGAAAATTGGTAATGAAAATTTAAAAAAAAACTAAATTTAAAAATTTAAATCAAAAAAGTTAAAAACTCAAAAACCTGGCAATCCAAAGGCCTGAGGATTATTGTCAATACAATGCATCAGCAGTTGCTGTTGCAGCTTTGATTCCTGTAAGGCTTGCTGATATTTGGTCTCCAAATCCTTGAGGGCAGCCTGTTTAGATGCAGCCAAAACACCCTAAAAATCGGAAAAAATCAAAATTGACATTAAAATTAATTATTTAAAAGCAAAAATTTTATGGAAAAACAAACAAAAATCCTCAAGCTGTTAGGTTTCACGTTTCTCTATTGCTCACACTCCGTCCAATTTTAATTCATTTTAAAATTTTTCTGACTATTTTTATGAATTTAATAATGTAAATTATGCAAAAATTAAGTAATTAATTAACAAGTAATAAAAATGCTCCTCCGGAGCATGAAAAAGTAATATGGGTGGTGGTGAGGTTGCAAATTCAAGAGAGGACTAGTCTTAAAAATGCTTAATGTGGGGGCTAGGTTCAAAAAAAGAAGAGGACTAGGTTTTGGGGCGAATTAATATGGGCACAGCTTCGCCGAGCAACCCATATTCGCGGACTGAAAAAGTTATATACATACGTATTACATATGTATATATACCAGTGTTCAGTTTTAGTTACGGTGCGTAACTAATATACAACTATGATAAACGAGTTTTAGTGGAAGCAAACTTTTCTTTCGATAAACTCTTAATATTTACTGTGCATTTTAACCATTGATAAGAAAACTCTATATTTCAACAATAATTTCAGGACTCTCTCCGACGATCTTCTATTTCTATTGAACCGTTAGGGTTACAATCATAGCCTTGGTTCTTTCTAGTTGCTTGCCGTAGTCCAGCACAACCAAATTACTATATAGTTTACGTATATATAAGCAAGCAACTTGCAGCGATTGTTTAACTGCTGGAATTGTTATTATTGACTGATAATAATGGCATTGTATATGACAATCGCCATGGCGAAGCGTAAAAGCCCGCGAATATGGGTTGCTCGGCGAAGCTGTGCCCACATTAATTCGCCCAAAACCTAGTCCTCTTCTTTTTTTGAACCTAGCCCCCATATTAAGCATTTTTAAGACTAGTCCTCTCTTGAATTTACAACCTCACCACCACCCATATTACGTTTTCATGCTCCGGAGGAGCATTTTTATTACTTGTCCTGCTGTCATTTGAAAGGATCCCTTTCCAGCAATGCGGCAATGGATACAAGGAGCTTGAACAGTGCCGTAGGTAGAGCCGAAAAGTGATTATATAAATATATAGTACCACTGAATTCTCACCTCCGCCCCAAGCTTTGGCCGCTGCAACCTCTGTTTGTGGGTGGTATAAGGAGAAAACTTTTTCGCCTCGCCAAAGACTTCGACAGTATGCCCATCGTGTTCAGCGACACGGATTTACTATATGGGTACCGCCAGAGTTCCGAAAACCGCTGTCTAAGGGGGTTTGACCAGTGGTCAATAGGCCCCATAGACCGTAGTGACCACTGGTCACTTCCCTCGATTTCGGCAATATGCCCATTGAAACGAGCGTAGTCGATTTACTATATGTGCCCCCAACCAAAACGCCGAAAAACGCAGTTTTAGGCCGTTTGACCAGTGGTCAATAGGCCCCATAAGGCTGTAGTGACCAGTGGTCACTTCCGTCGGTTTCGGCGATATGCCCATTGAAACGAGCGTAGTCGATTCACTATATATGCCCCCGACCAAAACGCCGAAAAACGCTGTTTAGAGGGAGTTTTCCCAACTTTGACCCTGGGCGAGGAACCACGGGAGCCATGCTGACCAGTGGTCACTTCGGGCGGTATCGGCAGTATGCTCATCGTTTTCAGCGACCCCGATTTACTATATATGCGTACCACCCCAAGGCCGAAAAACGCCATTTTTAGTGACTTTTAGGCCATTTCTATTAAAAGTGGGACTTTGAAACTTTTCGTGAAAACAGGTGAAAAAATGCAAAGTTTGGGCCCATCTCCTGAAAGCTACAGAGCGAAATTAAAAAATCCCCCTCGTTACATTCCGCGCATAGTCCGAAATATTCAAATAAAACAAACCAAACCGATCTAGCTGCTAACCTGTGAAAAAAAGTCGATCACAACCGAAATGCCAAAATAGCGAAAGTCCGACTTTGGGGCCTTGGCAAAGAGCCAAAATTGGCAGAGTGCCAAAATGACCAAAAAAGGTTGCATGGGAGGACCCTGCCTACCAACATATAATAGTAGTATAGGACCAAAATGCCCATATCGTTCCAACACTGCGCTGACATAAGCACTTCCGAAAAGCGTTATTAACCGAGAAAAAAACAAACGCACGGTAACTCCCGCCTAGTGCAAAATTTCGAAGTTCGGAATTTTAACCAAAAGTATGGTGGTACTTGTAGTACTACTCGAGTACTTTACGATGGTAACATTTTTACCCCTCCCGGACCTCTAATTAGATGGCACCAGGCCAACACTGTCTCAAGGGGCCGCGCAGACGCCTTTATACCCATATTATGTAATTAAGTAATTAATTAATAACAGGAGAAACCTGAGAAAGACAAAGGCTATAGAAATGTTGCAGTAGATATTTTGCTTCGGACAGGTTTCGGCAATTTTCAATCATAGCTTCAGGATTAGTCTTGTCCGACTGAACCTAAAAACAAAATACATTTAAATTTTTGAAGAAAACAAAAATAAATTAAAATTATCAAGGAATAATGAAACCTCCCTCTACCAAATGAAGTCCACAAAATCAAATGGCTGGCAAAAAAATCAAATCAAATCCAGCTCAAATGAAATCAATAAGGCAAGTTACCATTGATTAATAATTAATTATGAAATGATTTATTAGTAATTAATAATAATTAATCAATAAACATAGGATAGATTAATTAGATAAACTTAATCAACTGGAAACTCCACTCAGAGAATTTAAATTTCCAAAAATTTCAACAATTTTTCTGTAGTGTACACTTTTCGGACTTTTAACCCACTAAAACCAGTTCATGAAAGTTTCCGACAAAATCTACAACTGCTGAAATTCGGATTGCCGACAGCAAAAACCAATCTCTAATTTTCAAAAATTTAATTTCAAATCCTTCATTTCTGCGAATTTTCGTCGATTTAGCGAAATTCCATCCTAAATGTCCCCCACTAATCTAATCTACCTTTAGCTTACTTACAAGAGGGCTGAGTAAAAACCCCCCGTGTATTCAGACCAGACAAAAACCTAACAGCCATCAGCCGCGTAGCCAGGGGGGGGGATCCCCCCCGAAAAGGGGGATTCCTCCCCCCGAAACTGTGAACCCTCCAGGAATTTTTCCCTGCCATGTGTAAAACTCCAATTTTCGAAAACTTTTTGCGTCGTCGGCGCGAAATAAGTGTTTCACACCCCAAACTTAGTTCCAAATACCCTATTTGATATATTTTGACCACCTTCTGCATCATTTGGGTGCATGAACACCGTGCTGGGCCTTAAGTATTTTTAAATTCAAAGAAGGACGTGCAAAAAGTCCACGAAGGTCACGAAATTGAAAACATTTTCAGCTTCAGAGGGGCTCCGCCACCAGGACCAGATCCTCCGAAAACCTTTTGCAATCCCCCCCCTCCCCCAAAAAATGTTTCTGGCTACGCTAGAGTGACAGTAACAATCAATAAATTAATCAAAATAACCAATAATATCAAAAAATCAATAAAGTAATCAAAAAATCGACAAAATATACCTCATTGGCCTCCTCAATCTGCACCATATTTCGCTGACAGTCTGTCAGACTTTCATTGACATAGTCCATGTTGGCCTGAACGGCTTCCATCTCATCGCTCAGGTCCCGTACCGACTCACGTTTCACGTCCAGGGAAGATTCGTCATCCTGAAAAGAAGTAGAGGGGAAGTAAAAAACGTAAAAAATGCAAAAATTAAAAACAAAAATTATTTACGGTTTAACACATTCCTCCTTACCCACCCCCAAGCACCACAGATTTCTATAAGATGGTGGTGGAGTTAGTGCTAAATGAGATGTTTGCTAGAAATAGCAATTAGGGGCTTGACGATCAATAAATCAGTCAATACTGATCTTTAAATCAGATTATTTGTCGATAAAACTACTTCATAAAATTTTCTATTCCACCTTCGGGAAATTTTTTAACAGGAGGGCCCGAGATGCACCAATCACTACGCTTCAAATTACCTTCCCAGAAATTTTTGCTCCAACCCCCCCTCCCGAATTTTTGGGTACCCTTGTTATGCCAAAAGTAGGCAAATTTTCATAAAGTTTCTGGCTTCGCAGGGAATGCCTGTTTCCAGCCTGAATGCATTTTGAAAATGTCTACCAATCTCCGTGCGAAATACGCCAAACAAATGCTAATTTTTGGCTCATTATTGCCCCAACGGAGAAAAATTACTAAAAATACCCAGCACCAACCCCCCCCAGAAAATCATAAAAATTGAAACATTAGCAGTCATCCACGCTTTTTAAACAATGAAAATAACAGCCAGACTGAAAACGTCAATTTAAATTAGAATTTAGTTTAGAATTTAGAAAAATTAAGAATAAAAATTAAACTATTACTAAAACTATTCCAGCCTCTGGCTTACTTGATTAGCCTCAAGCTCATTAAGTAGGCCCTGTTTCTTATTGGACAGAACGGTTAAGTTCTGACGTAAGTCTTCACGTTTCTAAAATACATATAAACGAAATTCACACATAATCCCATATAAACACAATCTTAATTAAATTTAATCTTAATTAAATTTTAATTTCTTTTAATTTCGAGTCAAAACTCTCAAAACACATCCTTCTTTACTAATCTACAGGCATATCTGTATGAACGGATTGTTAACTCAAACTGAAGCTGAGGGCTTACATTTAAAAATTAGAATTTAATCTCAAATTCTAATTCTAAAAATCTAAAATAAAATCTGACAAAAATATTTTAATTTTGCCCTTTTCAAACGAACCTGCAACAGGCGTTCTAGTTCTTCCTCCATATGAGAAATCGTCTGACGTCGAGTTACCAGACGCTGAATCTGAAATAGGAAAAAAGAAAAAAAACACGAAAACTCAAGAAAAGAAAAATTGAGGAGGGAAACAACCAAGAAAACAAAATAAACACAATTATCAAAATTCTGCAGGCAGACCTCCCCGCATTTCTACTGCAAGCAGCAATAAATCTATGGAAATAATGAAAAACGTCTGGCCTGCAGTCAGTACAGCAGCAAAGTCTTAGCTCGAAACAGGAGCAATAAATAGAAAAAACTAAATAATAATTATTAAAAAACTACAAAAATAGAAAAACTGTCAAAACAGGCACCTACACTGGATTCAATATGCTGCCATTTAGTTTTGGCCGCTTTGGCTGAGAAAGTTCTGTCCTTCTCGCGGTCTAAAGAAAATAGAAAGGAAAAGAAATTAATTAATAGTTAATAAATTAGCTAAGTTTAGTAGAGCAAATATTCAGTTATCACTGAAATGAAATTCAACTTGCCAAACTATTTCAGATTAAAAATAGGGTTTCATTCATAGGCGCCGAAAATTTTTACTTTATGTTTTAAATTAAATTAAAACTGAAAATTTTAAACGCAAACGGGATCCAAATCAAAAGCAAGAGAGGGACAACAACGCTGTTATAAAAATTCAATTTGAATTCAAACAATACTTACGTACTCTCTAAATTTATCTCAACTTCCCCCAAAATAATCCCGAAATTGCCCCCCCCAACGTCTCTCATTCATTTCTGGTGATTTTCCAACCCCCCCCCCCCCCAGGCAACCTCTGCAAAGTTTACTTACTATCTAAAGCTTTCATGATATCATCCTGAGTTTTCTGCAGGTTAGCTGCCCGACCACTGGCCATGGAGCGTTGGGCGCGCCGCAGTGCAGCAATCTAAAGAAAATTAAACTGATGAATTAATTAATTAAACAGTTAATTAATTAAGTGAGTTAGTTTTAGTGTTTATTTTAGTTGTAGTTTTGTGTTACTGGTAACAAACAACATTTTAACAACATATATATATAGTTTATATAATATTAAAAAAAACAAGGTTAAGACGACCACCGGCAAACATATCAATCCATGCTCTACGGAACACAGAGTGTAATAACCCCAAAAAGTGCCAATTTTTCACATTTTCACCACCCTAAATTTTAAAATTTTCTTCCCGGCTTCGCCGGGGACTTTGTAACAAAATTTTCACTTACTTCAGCTGAAAAATCACTTAAAATTAAGTCAATTTTCTGCAATTTTTTTTGCATTTTTTACACAAACAACCGCAAAAATTCAAACAAAATTTTTCAAAAATAAGCGCCGCCCATCAATGGGAGAAGCCCCGCCCAACTTAATTTGGTCCTAAAAATAAGAAGACCCCCATCTTCTTTCCAATTCTCATCACCCCCCCCCCGCCCCCGGCCCCCCCACTGATCCAACCTGATCATCCTTTCGTTTGATAATTCGATCCCGATTCTGCTTTTCCGCCTCCATCTGTCGCATCAGGTAGTCCTTACGGCGGTCTCGCTTCTTCAGCTGAGCCATCTCCTGGCTGTGGGCTTTCTGGGCGGCCTGGGCCCGGTTGGACTCCTCACGCATACGTTGCATCAGTTGAACCTGGAAATCAGCAGAGAAAATAAAAATAAAACCTAAATCAGCAGAAAAAGAAGAAAATTCGGAAAAAATAGGAAAAATATTTGTGGGAGAAAATAACTGACAAGGGGGGAGGTAGGTAATTTCACAAAAGCATTTCTAAACTCTCACTTTTTAGTATATATACAATATCGCTGGGCTTATTCTGGGTATATATATACCTGTTCTTGGAAAGGGATTCTTGGGCACCCCTCCTACAAAAGTCCGAGGGGACAAGGAATTTTTGGCGGTTGAAAATTTTACTAAAATATGTGCGTACCGGAAGATTTTTGGAACTTTGGACTTCTGAGAACTGTCTGCTTTGGGGTAGGATTTGAGGAGCGGGACGAAATTTGGGGGGGGTCGTTTATAGGGAGCCCTCCCCACCCGGAAAATAAGTTCAGTTAAATGAACTTCAAATTCGCACACAACCAAACTCACATCCAAAAAACACAAGTAAACACACACACAAACAAAAGGCACACGCGAAATTAGGCGAAAATAAGTCTTACTTAGTTCACAGCTTACACAGTGAACGATTTAACAGTAAACGGTTTTCAAAGACATAAAACACACACACTATTAGTTTGCCGCCAGCTAGCACAATCTTAAAACTACGGTTACGTACGTAGTAGTTGAGTCAGTCAGTCAGCTGTAGTATGAAATAATTTGGAGGGGGGGGGGGGTAGCGATAGCCGATTATTCACACATTTAGTGTAGTCTAAACGTTAGGCATATCTTAACTTTTAAGCAAATGTAAGCAAAACGGCTAATTCAAGGGCAATTCAGTCACCAAAACGTCACGCAATAGAACTTATTACAAGAGTATACACTTGAATGTTATACAAGAAAGATATATACAAGAAAAATTTACATTGAAATAAACGTAGGTATATACGGGTACGAGCAGCTAGATAGCAGCAATTTTAGAAATCAAATTGCAAATTTAACAACAAGAAATATAAAATATTGTGTATATCTCGGAAAATTGCAAAGAAATCGAAGCTAAGGATGTGTTATACGTGGTTGCGAAAAATGTTGTCAAAACTTACATTAAGTCAACTTTCTTTTCTGAACCAACTTTTTCAGCATAAAACTCTGCAAACTTTCACTTTCTCATGGAGCAAAAAACAAGACCCATGAGAAAAGTTTAAGCTCAATTTAATGAACTTAAGGAGGTGATTTACAAAAAATAAAATTGCAAATTCTGACTACTACTAAAGACTGCTAAATTACCGCAAAATTTGATAGAAGTACAAGTGCGTATTAAACTACAAAATCATGTGTTAAAGTCAAGGACACATATGAAAGCTACAATTTCTGCTTAAATCTACCATAAAACACAATTTTACATAAAAGCGGCAAAACAAAAAGTTTGCAGACAAAGTTTCGACTACTTACACGAAGAGTTTAACACTATTATCTCTCTCACTTTCAAGTGTAAGACAGACACGAAACACAATTTTGAAACAGACAATCACAGAAAACAAAACCACAATACTTATTATTATCCCACAGACAAGGTGGAAAGAGGGGGGGTAAGATTTGAGAAGCCCCTTACTCCACAAAACCAAAAAAGTTTAAATCTGAAATATTGAAAAAATCTTAACTAAAACTCTGGCAGGCGAGCCAAAAATTTCCATCCAGCCGTAATTCACCCCCCCCCCCTCCGACTCAATTAATCAGTTTCGTTATATACAGCTGGCATAAAAACAAGTTTATTCAACTTTAGTCCTCCAAGTAAAAAACTTAAAAAACGAAGTCCGTTCACAAAAAAATTCAAAAAACATTTGTGACTTTAGAGACAAGATGGTTCCACCGTTTGATAATGCACGGTGTTGAGTTGCGAGAGTGCAGCAGCCTTTTGTTACAAAGCTACAAATGGTAAAAAAAGGCTCTCCAACAAAAATCTAGTGTCTGCAACAAAATATTACATAAACCAGCTTACATTGTGCAAAATTTGAATTTCCTGCTTTATGTCACCAAGACACATTGTTTGTAAAGTATTCGAATTTGCTTGAATATTCGAATTTGGAACAACAAGCTTACCCTCACTCCAATCTTTCCAGTCGACTAAACCTCTGAAATCCTCAGAAATGTTTCAATAATTAATTTTTAAGCTTAAGCTTTTTAATTATAATTAATTATATATGTTGCAAAAAATGAAAGAGTTCCCAAAGCAGAAGAATATCTTCACAGTTTCAAAACAGTCAGTCTGCAGAAGTTTGGAAAAATCGGTGATGGTGAAATCGGTGATAGAAAATCTGCTAAATAAAAATCACCACGGAAACGTATCAACTAGAAACATGTTTTTCCAGATTGCATTCTATTCAATATCTACAGCAAAGAAACTCCTCTAAACCGAATTTAAACTAAGAGGAAAAACTGTATTACACAATTTCCAAAACAACCTCTTAAGTTCAGAGAAAACATCTTTATTCTCACTGGACACTGCTCAGTTTATTATAAACTTTTCATAAAACGTCAAATATTGTAACACACAGCATACGTACCTATTCAACACAATTCAATTAAACTTCACTTTAGCTTCAGACAATCCATTCATACACTACTAAGTAACTCTTTATATTTAACTTTACGTAAAAGCTTTTGCAAAGCAAAAACACTAAAGTAGAGGAATCCAAAAATAGGACAAACCTCCGAAATTATACAACAGTACCTATTGTTACGAAGGTTCTGTTCTAGAACGCCTAAAATATTTTATCAGGGCCGACAGATGCTAAGAAAAGTGAAAGTTTAACAAAAGGAGGACAAAATTTACAGTTCCAAATGCGTAAATACGACGTATACAGAGGCAGAAAAGTGGCACTTATATATTTTATTCCAAATGCTGGAAAAAATGGACGTATTAAGTAATTAAATTTCAGTATTAAAGCAATAGTGAAATTAATTAAAATTGTCACCACAATTACAAATGAATCAAAAAAACTTGGACTCAAGCTGGAAATTGAACACACAGTCTACGGTTCACAATCACTATCACGCTCAACCAATCGTGCCATCATACGCAAGCTAGCATTAATGTCAATAAGTGTTGCACAACATAGCGCTAATGCTCTGGGCTTATTCAAGGAGGCCGCCGCCCCCCATAAACACCCCCCCCCAATCGCTCTTTCCCCCAAAAAAAGTTGAGAGCCCCTTTTGCTACCAAATTTTGCCCCAAAAAAATCGCCCAAAAGGCCAAATTTTCAAAACTTTTCTGGCTTCGCTTCGCAGGATAGTTTTAGGGGGTATCCGACCCCAATTTTTTCAAAAATGGCCAAATTTGGCACGAAAATAGCTAAAAATTCAAAAACATTTCCAAAAAGGGGGGTGTTCGGACATCCTGGATACCCCTGGATATGCCCCTGGGCCTCTGCTCACCGGCTCTGCTCTGCTGACCCCCCCCCCCCGTAAATCAGACCAACCCATCACTTCAAAGAAGTGTTCTAAAGCTGAAAGCGGGCACAAAATTCGCCAACACACTGCTTGTGTTTTCGAGCTTAAGCACATAAACATAGAGCGAGTGAGCGTACCCCCGTTTCGACTAGGTACTGATTTGCGGGGGGGTCACTAGGGTCTGATTTGCGGGGGGGGGGGTGGGCCGTTAGCGTGCAGAGCATAGTTTTTGCTCTGATAAGAGAGAGCTTGCCTAATGACAAACCTTTAGCATTGTACATACTCTTGGTAAGCGTAAGAGAAAACACAGATCATATCTACAAAGAAGAGACTAAACACTGGCCTATAGTCCGTCACATATACGCATGCACGCACTTCATCATTATTATCGTCAATTTTCGAGGATATCGATACACAACTATCAATTTAACAAAACATCTCGAAAACTTATTTTAAATGAAGGTACAAAATACGAGTGATACAACAGTTACAGTTAAGAGAAGCTGGCTGAAGTGAAAAGTTGGAATCACTATCATCAGTGAAGTTGCCACTACATACAGCAATTCAGCTTTCGAAAATTAAACTCCAAAATACATTTAAATTCCCTCTCAAAAAACCGAAAAAATAGCACAAAAAAGAACCCGAACAAACTTCAGCAACACAGCACGAAAGCACGCACACAGCACGAAAGCACTAAAAACACAGCACGCACACAGCACACCTACTTTGGTCCGCTTCATGTCCTGCAGTTCGCGCTGTAGGCTGCGCAACTGCAGTTGCTGATGCTGCTGCTGTTTCATGAGGCGAGAGTGCTCCTTCTGCGCAGATTGCAATTTGCGCATCTCAGTGCGCATCTCCGTCAGCCGGCGCTCATAGTCCGTCTTGACACGTGACACCTCCTGCTCGGATTGGTTGCCACGATTTGCTGAAAAGAAAAACAGGAAACCACAAAATAAACACTTATAAGAGGAATGCAAAATTTCTCAGAATTGAAAAATAAAATCTCAAAACGTAAGTGACATCCCTTGAGGTTTAATTTATAATTTAATTAATCAGCTACTTCATCTTTTGATTTAAGTAATTTGATTAAATTTAACTCTATTCTATTCTACTTTTCTTTCCTACTTTTCCGTTAAAAAACAAACAGGTGATAGTGTACATATAGCTAGACAAGAAAATACTCCACTAAAATAGAAACGTAAAAATTTTAAAAACAAAAAATTTCAATTTCTCAAACAAACATTACAAACAAAATTTGCCACTCCCCCACAAAAAAATTCCCCCAAATTAATTTTCTTTCATGTTTTTTCCTCACCCAGCGTGTTCAGGACCCGATCCCGTTCCAGCTCCGTATCCTGAATGCGATTCTGCAGTAGTTGCAGTTTTTGCTCATAGTGTTGTTTGACTGACTGCAGTTCACGCTGGCTTTGCTCCAGCCGTTCAATCAGGCGCTCTTTGATGGAAATTTCGCACTGCAGCTCCGCCAAATTTTCCTCCATTATTTGCTCTGAAAATGGGAAAAAAAGCAAAAATCAAGTAATAAAAATTCTCCTCCGGTGGCAAAACAAATCAAAGAGGACTAGTCTTCAAAATGCAAAATATGGGTTGGGTGATTCGACGAGATTCAGATAGAAAAGAAAGCCAGGTTGTATAGGATTCTTTCTAGAAACTTTGATCCATTGTGCCATTTTTGTCCGAAATTGCGAGACCTGAGTGGACATTCGAGAGCGTCAGAGCCCAGTTATTTTACCTAACTAACAAAGAGACTTTTGGAGAAAACTTTAAGCGTTTATTTTAGGAGATAAAGTGTTTATTTTATGTCCATCCTTCTCATGACAGACTACAGAAAAACAGGGGAAAGTCAAGCTTTAAGTGGAGCAGTCAAACCTGCTACAAGAAGTGCATTAATTTCACAACCCTACTCTACTCTGGTCTTTCGCGAAAAGGTAAAGGAATGCTTCCAAGCCTGTAAACATTTAGGAGGACCAGCTACAGAACACATTTTCCAAAACGGGAAAAGAAATTGGGAAAGATGAAATTAGGGAATCTTTCAGGAAAAAGATAAAGGAATGCTTCCAAGCCTTTAACCATTTAGGAGGACCAGTCACAGCACACATTTTCCAGAAGGGAAAGAAATTGGAAAAATGAAATCGGGGACCCAGCACACATTTTCCAGACATTTTCCAGAAGGGAAAAGAAATTGGAAAAATGAAATCGGGGGCCCAGCACACATTTTCCAGACATTTTTCAAAAAGGAAAATAAATTGGAAAAATGAAATCGGGGGCCCAGCAGACATTTTCCAGAAGGGAAAAGAAGTTGGAGAAAATGAAATCGGGAGCTCCTTCCTACCTTCCTTTCCTTCCTTTCCACTTTCCTCTTCCTCCTCCTCCTCATCCTCATCCGCCTCCGTCTCTCCATCCTCCTCCTCCTCCTCCTCTTCAGTAGTCGATGAAGTTGTGAGGAGAGCAGCGGCGCTTCCCGCTCCCTCCGATGGAGACTCACCGCTCTGGCTCATGGCACGATCCCTACAAATGCACACACATACACGTAAAAATAATTAAAAATTAAAATTGTAAATTGAAAATTTAAGACTCAAATAAAAAATTCAAATTTATAAAGGCCAATGTTTCCTTTCACCCTACCAACACCGCTCAAACTACCAAGATTTGCCCCTTTAAAACATTTTTGAACGACAATAGCAATTTCGTGAGAGTGAAAACAAAACACGACGTTTCTAAACATTAAAGCATTTCATTTTCAATTTCATTTTAAAGTTTGGTGCAAACAAGAAAAACTTCCGTCAAAATCTTACACAGACTGCGTAAGTCCATAACACTCAACAAAAATGGTCCCATTAACCTCGCCCCCAACCCCACCCCAATTTAAATCTCCCCAATTCAGCTTCACAAATTCAAAAAATATTACCAAAAAGATTTACCGTTTAGATTTCAGTCGTTCCACATTCTGTTTGGCTTCCTCCAGTATACTGTCCACCGGCTCAGCGTACATAGAGCGGCTCTGTAGACCATTGAAGGGGGTCATGTCCATAGCTGCACCACAGCCGGCGCGTAATGGGGTGACGCCCCCTCCAGGCGCCAAGGGGGTGCCGGGGGTGCCCAGCGCCCCCAAGTGGCCAGCCGGGCTGACCAACAGACTGTTGGATTGTGCCTGTTTGCCGAGGCGCGTCAACTGACGCCGCAGCACTTCGCAGGCTGCGTCAGACTCAAATAGACGCGCGCTAAAAACACGAGAAAAATTTAAAATAAAATTATTTTAAAATTAAAATGCCTTCAAAATTTCAAACTCCGATTGACAAGATAGAAGGGGGAGGGGCTTGAAAAGCAACAAATTAGCATTTTTTAAAAAGTAACGCTCTCAAACTGTTAAAAAAACTCACCGAAGATCCTCAATTTCTGTCACATATTTTTGAATGATCTCTGAAATCCCGTTTTCTCCGTCACCATCTAAAAAACACGAAAAAATAAACCAAAAAATTACAAAACTTGTAAAAAGTAAAACGATCCTGAAACTTATATACATAATTATGTCGTCATCGCGTTTAGCCGTGACTTAAGGTGCTGGTTCGGGTTCGTGTATTTTTGGGCATTAAAAGCGCAATTGTCGTTGAGTTTCAACAGCGCTGGTCCGTCGGTCAAGTATTGATCATATTTGTAGTCCTAAAGCACATGTCTTCGCACAACGGATAGTTCTCTGCGGCATCTGTGCCTACGCACAGCAACGAAAATGCGAAATTTTGAAAATCGCAACCAGATTGTTTTGAGCACGGATTTCTCTCAACTCATGCAACCAATTAGAAAACGGCTTTAGACACTCATTTTTGGGACAATTGTCTAGGGCTATTTTTCATGGTTTCGCGTTTTGTCTTTCCGTTCGACAGAAATAAGCATCCAAACTTGAATATTTTGACGGAAATCAGACAAAACGCACATTTAATCTCAAAATCTTCAGCTTACCTGATCACTAACATATTTCAGAAAAAATAGCCCTCGGGAAGCCGTTTCTTTTGAAGTTTGAACAGGTCGCTTTTCTTTAGCTTTCCCTTTCGACAAATCAAATTCAAAAATTGTTTTCTTCTTGTTATCGCATATTCAAGTCGAAGAGTTGAAATTAGACAGGTATATATACCCTACCCAGCTGTAACAGGGTATTTTTTAGGGATTTTTTTCGGGGGGGGGGGTCCCCCCCCGGACCCGGGGGGGGGAAGAAATTTTCGGGGGGGTGGGAGATTTTTTGCAAAAATGAGCCAAAAAATGGTATGTTTTAACGTATTTTACATGGTGAAACGCAAAAATGCTGGATTTAAGCTAAAAATGGCTATTCTTACGAAAAAATCTCCGGCGAAGCCGAAAATTTTTGAAAATTTGCCTATTTTTGGCAAAAATGTGGGCCTCCAAAAAATCCCGGGGGGGTGGGAAGCAAAAATCCAGGGAGGGGCCGCCCCCCCCTGTAAAAAATACCCTGGCTGTAACAAGCACATTCTAAGCTTTAATCCTTTCGCCGCCTCAACCGTCGTATGACGGGGGAAGTCATCTCATCAATAATGCCGACCCGTCATATGACGGGTTATGACTCACGTTACAAATGGCACTATCAAAGAAGTCGGCATAGTAGAGCGAATTATTAAGTTTTCCAAGTGGCATATGGGAATGAAATTCTACAATTTTCAGTGGTTGCCCATGACGGGCATCAGCATGTCAGTATAAGGATATTAAAAATTTTGGTTTTCGGGCCCGGTACTCGGGGGAAAAAACCAAAAATGGCGGCGGCAGCAAAATGATGTAAAAAAAATTATCGTTGCATTCCAAGAATTGAGCAAATTACAGTCTTTCAAAATTTGCTGCAACTACCCGAGCCAGCACCTTAACAATAACATTAGATAAAACTTTTAGTTTGAACTCTAAAAACAGCACCTTCATCCCGTTTCTGCAGCACGGTGCTGTCATGATCGGCAAGCAATTGAACATTCCTAGAGCGCAGCATATCAACGGTTTCCTGTAGCGCTTTCACTCGGACTCGAAGCTGATTCAGCTCTGACTGCAGCAGCACATTCTCATGGTACATATCGTTGACCACCTCTGTGCCATCGGCATTTAGCAGTCGTTTGCCCTGTAGCAAGACAAAAGCAAATTTAAATTTCTAAATTTCTAAATCAAAATTTAAGTTTTAACATTCAGAAAGCCATAGGAGATAGGAAAACCAACCTGTCCTACTTGGAAGCATGTACTGTATATTAAAATACTTAGTTTTAGAGTACAGTGCAATTAGTCCGTCTACATACAATGTGCGTGTGACGAAACTGGGCTAGTTTTTTTAAGAAAACCTTTCCAACAAAACAAAACTTAGTCCTTAAAATTAGCATTATTAACGAAATCAGTCATAATAAAATTTTCAAAATTCTTTCACTTTCCCACGGAAAAACTACAATAATTTCTATCTTTCTCACTCTCAACTTTGTTGTAGAAGCCTTGGACTAGGGTCTTTTGCCTTAGTGACTGCAGGGCAGGGCAGGGCAGGCGTTTTTCATTATTTCTTTATGATCTATTTCCTTTCTGTCACAGAAGCTAAGAATAGGGGGGAGGGGGTTTAACCCCCCCCCCCCTCTCTAAAAAAACTCTCAAAACACACCTGTTTATATTCGGATAGCTCCAGCTGTAGCTGTTGAATTTCGGCTCGCAACTGGCCAATCAGCCGGCTAGTCTTATCCTGGTTGACGGTCACCTTATTCTTAATGTTACGGGCACGATTGGCATACTTCAGGGTGTTGAGGGTTTCCACAAAATCACAGTCCGACGGGGAGATGCAGGCAATCATCAGCGTACGACTAGAATAAACAATTCAAAACAAAAATGCAAAAAATACAAACAAAAAACTTTGTGAGTGAAACTTGCAAGATATTCTGCAACGAGCGGATAAGGGTATGTCCCTCGGTGTCAGGGGCGGATCCAGGCGGGGGAGTGGGGTAGAAAAATTAAGGAGAAGACTAGAAAAACAGCAAAAAACCAAAATATTCGGCGCGAATTTTCTAGTTTATCACTACATATTTATTGCGTTTAAGAAGAAAAAGTTTGAAATGCATCTGATTTTTCGGAGAAAATTACAATTTTTGCCAAAAATGTGTAGCATATAATTTAAAAAAAGTTCTCGGTTCGTCAATTCAAAATGAAAAGAATTAAATTACCGAAGACAGATTTTATTGCAAACACAAAAAAATTTGTTCACCTTCCGGGGGGAGGCTCCGTCCCCTGGACCCCCCTGGTGAAAAATTGCACCGCCACCCCCGTCACCAAAAAATGGGTCCGCCAGTGTTAGTTGGACTTTCTTCTTTCTTTCATAATTACAGGGGGAGGGGGGAATAGGGCTGCGGCTGCTGTAGTTGGACCCCGAAAAACAACCTACCTAAATAATTTGGTAAAACTATTGAACTCAAAGCTTAAAAAAATTTTCAGACAAGAGAGCAATAATTGGTCAAAAACATTTCGGCTGTGCCAGATAGTTTCACTCAGCAAAATATTTCTTTGCTAGTATCAGAAAGAAGTATTTTGCTTGCTGCGGACATGCGTACCTATATTATTAGGTTAAGATTCTTGGCTAAAACGTTTTGGCTCATTCGCAGAAACCAACTTTGCTGACCACCCACCCAAAACTCCATCCTGCAAACAATTACATATTTAATATGTTCAAAATTCAGACAATATTTCCAATCACTTTTTGCTTAGAATTTTGACACCAGAAATGTGTGAAAAATGCAACCGAAAAGCAGTGGGCTGACGGCGACGCTAACTATAGCCCTCACCAAAGTTTTAAATTAAAAACAGTATAATAACAACAACAGTAAAGTTAGCTAGCAGGTGCAACTTTAAAACAGTAGTACTTAAAAAACAAAAATCTAAATCCAAACTAAGTATGTACGTATTAAGCAGGAAAAAACGTACCTATTTCCTCCCAAGGAATCCTGCAGTAGACGTGTCAGTTTTGAGTCTCTATAGGGCACATGACTACACTTAACACTGGCATCACCCAACGCTGATATCACATTGCCCAAGGCTAGCTAAAAAAGCAGCAACAAAAAACAGCAAAAAATCAGAAAAAAACAAGGCATCTAGTAGCACCAAACTAATGTAGAAATAAAATTAGAAAAGCTTGCCAGTACGCTATACAGATGGACAATCCTTTTGGCAAGAAGGTTTCGAGCTCTTCAAAATTTCCCAAAGCAGCACCAGAAAATATTGTCAACCACTTGAGTATTAATAAAAAATTTATTAACGATAAACAAATTAATGAAAAATGTCACCCGCAAATCAGCTTTAATTTGAGCCAAGCCAAACTGATGCCAAAGAGTTGACAGATCCAAGCTTCTCACACATTTTATGAAAAATAATTTAATGAAAATGACTTCTAACATTTTCCGAAAATCTAAACTGATCAATAATTCTCCAAAATAAAGAAATCTTAAAAAATGTTTTCTTAAATTCTTAAAACATTCGAAAGAAAAAACAGAAAAAATTTCCGTCCCGCTTTGTAGACTCACCAGGCCACAGTTTATGCTAATTCCTTCCTTGGCCCGGTCCCCCGTGGCCCCAGTTCGTTTTAGGCGTTCTGAGCCGGCCAAGTCGACAAAATGAAACTTGGCCGACAAAATTTCCAGCTCAGGAGGTCCAGCCTCCCCGCCGGCACCATTTTCACCCCCAAAATCCTAAAAATAAATAAAATAGAAAATAGCAAAAAACTGAACATAACAAACTACAAAAATCGAAAAAACGCAATTAAAAAAGAGCGTACCAAATGGCAGGCTCTCTGTTATCTGCTGTCAAGCCGTATGCGTGCACACTAGGCAAAAATGACCTAAAATCTACTTTCAGATGTGCATTTTATCCTTTTGTGTTGAACTAAGAAAACAGAATCAATTACTTTGCTCTTCTAAAAGTGTTTTTCATATTTTTTATTTTTTAGATTTAGATTTTATTTTATCAGTTCTAGAACGCAGACACATTGAGGTTGATTTTGAAAGAGTATAATTCAACAGACAGCCCTTACAACTGACACACTTTTACGGCAAGGCCGTTTCCCTCAGCTTCCAAGGCTTCTTGCCGCATTTCAGCAAAATTCGGTCAAACATTAAGCCAAATCTATTTTCTAGTCAACTTTAGTAATATTAGCTCTCTTTAAATTACTAATTTTAAAAATATTTTTATATTTAACATTTCTCATTATTATGGTAAAAAGGTAAGGTAAAGGTTTACGCCAGGAGATATCTCCGTCCTGCCACAGGACATGGGGTGCCGGTGCTCATCCCCGGATTCTCAGCCGTAGAGCCAGGAGTGTCACCTCAATTCATGACTACATCCGTGGAAGGGGGGACCGGCCCTTCTACACAGACTCCTGTTATCTTCCCACCGTACTGGTACCCATTTACCGACCAGTTAAGGATGGATAGCTGGATTGGCTAGAGTCGAGAAAGCTTTGCGGCCTCCGGGGATCGAACCGACGACCGTAAGATCGGAAGTTCTGACCAGCGCCTTACACCACTCGGCCATCCCGACACTGAGGATATGATGATGATATGACAATATGATTTTTCAAAATTTCTTTAAGTTTTTATTTACAGTAACATCAAATTTTACATGTCAATATTTCAGTACCCTTCCACATAACATGACGTATATACCTGTGCCTTGACAAATCGCTGCTGCTGAATATGTACAGAAAAAATGGCATGACTGCGACTGGACACAGCGTTCATGTTGGTACTGGCAGTACTTCGGGACAAGGCACCATTCTTTAGACAGGACAAAATCTACGAAAAAATTAGAAAACTAAATAAAAACAAATCAAATGCACAGAACGGTTAAGTCCGATTTTTGAATCATCAAAATTTAGTAGATACGTAATCTTCTGCAATTCTGTTACCACTATTTGATTTTATTTAGCTTTTAACTAAACAATTACCGATAAAAATTTTGGATAATAGGCTGATAAAAACTTCGCAGAAACCAGCTTATCTTTAAGGATTTTTTACTAATAAACGAATTACTTTCATTATATATTTCATTCATTACAAATTTCGAAATTACCGGTCTTAAGCGAACAATTTCCCATGATAAATCAGACCAATCATTCATGGATATCATAGGGGTCGCGGTAGCGACCCCTATAATATGAGTGAAAATGGTCGAATGACCGTGTAAAACAAGGCTGCGCAGAAGCTGCGCAGATTCCTGCGCAGATCCTGCGCAGATTATGTGCGCAAAAAATTGTACGTG
>JASAND010015726.1:0-10645 GCA_030248195.1 Trissonchulus latispiculum
ATAGAAAATTGTATATGAATGGTAATAATTCGACAAAATTCATGAATTTCTCCCTTCGGTTACTTTTATGTGTTAAAGAAAATTTCGCAAAGTGTCGCCGAGTTTCAGCACCCAAAATTTATCAAAAATGGGTCAGTTGGGGGGTAATAATTCCTAAATCTCATTAATTTCGACCCCTGATGGCCAGCTGGCTCAGCCCGCCGCTGCGTCCCACGTGCAAAAGGTAGCAAGCTTCTAGAAGGTTCTAGAAGTTTCTAGAAGCTTTGCCTTAAAAACAAAAGGAAAGTCCGCCGCAACCCGATTTAATGACCTGTCACCGAGCTGTCAGAGAGCTGTCAGCTCGGTCCAAAACTTTTCCAAATCGTCAGTGTTCGCTTGAGCAGCAACCTTAGGAGGTTGCTTTTCCCCTCCCCTCTCTAATGCGTCTCCGCTGTGTGCCAGAGTTTTGGCACGGAGATTTAAGCGCATCTTTCCCCGGTTAGGGTAAAAAAGTAGGGACTTTTCTAGCCTTCGGGCTAGAAAAGAAAGTGAGAGAAAACACCAGCGAACACACACAAACTGAGGGCCAAATGGGTTTTCTATGCCCGGCCAAAATTCGCAACGAGGATAAAAACCTAAGGTTTTTAAGGCCACCTTTTTGGCCATATTTTTCTATTATTGTGGGCCTTCGGGTCAATTTTTATACATGTATTTTTGGGCCTTTCGGCCAATTTTTCTATATTATATGGGCCTTCGGGCCAAATATTTTATGTACCTTTTTTTGAGCCTAAGGGCTGAATTTTTCCCTGTTTGATGCCAGGCCTTCTGGCCAATTTTTAGTTTTCTAGCATGAGTGGGCCTAAGGCTAATTTTAGTTTATTCTTATACTTTTATTTTATGATTTCTTGTTGTGTGGCAGCTCATGTAAACCCCTCCTGTCTGATGGAGGTCTTGAGTTCTGTCCCTTATTTATTATTTCACGCCTTATTTTTATGATTTTCCTTCAGATGGCAACTCATGTAAATTCCTCTTGTGCGATGGGGGTCTTGAGACTTGCCTAGCTTCTTATTTTCATGTTACGCTTTTATTTAAATTTTCGGTCAAGCCACGACCTTTGAATTGTAGTTTTTTATTAAGGCCTTAGAGACCAGAAAATGATGATGTATTTTGCAGTTTTCTTGGGAAGAATTGAGTGGGACCCCATCCCTCAAGAGTGAGTTAGCGGGTTTCCAAAAGTACGACCCTTAAAAGAATATGAGCTAATTCTAAGGTTTGTTCCCCACAGCCGGCAACTAGGAGTTGCCGGCCATATTGTTAATCCAGGCGCAGTTAATCCAGAAATTTTACTGTTCTGTATTATGTCGTTTATTTCAGCTTTAGGTCGGTTTCAAAATCATAGGTCCTTGAAAGTTTAGGACGTTTGACTCGAATTCTAAAAGCTATGAGTTGTTTTAATTAATTACTTATTGAGAAGTTTTAAAAGGGAATGACCGGCTTCCCTGCCCACTTGTCTATGTGTTATTAATGTATTGTAGTAGTTTTTTGTAGTAATGATTGCTTGGCAATCATTACTCACGTGGCTTTCATAAACTTCTCAAACATTTTTCTCAAAATATTACAAATTTCTTAAACTTCTGCGCTAAAAGTCGAGTTTTAAATCACTAAAACTCGCACCCAAGTTTTCACAAAATTCCCGAAGTTTAGTAGTTAACATTATTAAGATACATTTAAAATAATAGTTAATAAACTGACAATATTAATTATAGCTAGTATTAAGTCTTGTCATATTTATAGTTGTAATTATGTTTATAGTTAGGAATAGATAAGTAGTAATTAGTTAAGAAAATTGTATGTATGTGTGTTTGTATGAGTGAACGTATGAATGATATTTCTGTGGAATTGTGTGACTATATGCGCTCTGAATCGTGGAAACTCCTTCTGTCTGACGAAGGTTGCGAGCACTGCCGAGTGAGCACTCAGATATTAAGCAGGATCAAGATGTGTCTGTGGTTGTGTGAACGAATGTATTTAGGGTTTGATATCAGTGGGTTCCAGTCTGAATGTTGTATAAATGTAGCATGTACGTTTATTACTTGGTAGTCCACGTGCTTGTATAACTGCTGTATACAGACTGTTTAGCTAAGGAATAAGATTACGTAGTTAAGTACTAAGTTGTGTAAGGTGTACGTGGATGTTACAGTTTGTATGATACGATTGACAGTAATAGTCGGGAGTGCGATCGTTTGAATGTATAGTGACTGTCTGTACGCGTGGTTTGTGCGAAGCACCGACATTATCCCAAAACTTAGGTAGTATGCAGGAAAATAACAGTAACCAAGCTTTGTATGCATGTCTGAAAGTGGTGAATGCAGAGGCAATTTAGGTTTTGGTTTATAATAGGAAATATGCAAATGAGGTATGGACGTCAGGATCTAGGGTCACAGGCATCCTGTATTAGGCCCTTGGTAGTCTGTACTGGGACATCCTCGATTCGTCCGCGTAAGTTACTCTGTACCAAGAGTGTGGACGAATCGCATGAAAGGGATTCCATAAACCATCAGCTTTGCATTAATCAACACGTTTTACATCAAATAGTTACCACCCTCAGAAGCACAATATTTATCGGTCATATGTACCGCTCTTCTATTTCCAAACTAAATTTATACTCTTATTGCCGGTACCCATTAGTTAGGATAAATCCTATTCGTAGTTAGCTCTTAATAATGACTACAGTTGCAGACCTACCATTTGAAAGAAGTGTAGCAGTATTACGTAAGGGTAGCATTAATTGTAGTTCTTTAGCTAATGTATTGTCGTTTTATTTCCGAAACACGTAAAGGTCATTATTGCCATTTCTAGTCTATTCAGTCAAGTTCAGTTTGTGCTTAGCCTGTAATGATGACCACAATCGTAAATAGGTGCTGTTCCACAATCGCACCACGTTTAAAGACAGAAGTAACAAACTCAGGTTACACAATAGTTAGTACGGCTGAAAAAATCAACCGTATAAGTGTTCACATTCAGTATTAACTCAAGTACCCCAACTACTTGTAAATGGCAATAATGGACATCAGGAAATCAGAAATCTCGTGTAATATTGCGTACTAATTAATCGTACACCTGAAATAAAGAAGACTACAAATAATTATGTAAGAAATATGGATAGGGTAAAATGAACCATCTTCTAACCAAACCAACATTTTTATCTTTTACTATTTTGGTTTCAAGTCATGTAATAATTTGTTAACAGGGAGTTGTTACTGCCCTGAACTCTGGGGCCAGAAAAAGGCCCCAAATGTTTTGATATTGTTATAAAGATTACACGTTTGTATTATACGAGTATGAAATTTATCACACATTACTTATTTAATGTCAGGCCGTTGCAAATTACGAATCTGCGTCCATCCTGGTGTTCCAACTTGGAACAGTGAAAAAACGAAATGTACAGAGTGAAATCACTTCTTTATTGCAATTTCCTGCACGGAATTGCAGGAAATTGCCCAAAAACAGCATTTTTGTCAAAATGCCTCCAGAACATTGACATATTGTTCGCATTTTCAATTCTGTATCGAAATTGTCAGGAAATTCGGTTATTATGGCTAGTTTAAACTTCGCAAGTTCAAATCTGATCTCGGAAAGCCAGAAAGTGAGTAATGGTTGCTGGGTTCGATTCCCGCACCATAATTGTGTAACTAATGGGTTTTAACCCATTTGATTCAGGTGCGGAAGCTAAATCAGTCTCCTGCCAGAATCGCGCTTGGAATCGTCAGCATTTGGAGCCTTTAGTGCTATTAATTAGACAGACAGTCTGGTATTTAGTCCGGAGAAGGACGTGCCCAGAGGATTAATTTTTTGGATTTGGACTTGTTGCTTAAGGTACATTGGAAGACAAATCGGACTTTTGTAAGAGGGTTTAGGCAGAGACTATTACGAGGATTGCACCAGAATCGAGTGTGGGACCTAAAACCGACAAAAGTGAACTTGACAACTATTTGAACATTAAACGGAACTTTATTTCTTTCAATTCCAAACGATGAGTTTTACTCTGATTTTCGTCATTCTTGCCGAGGGGATTGTTATCCCCACTCTTCTGGCCTAAACTATTTGATATTCTGGAACAAAGATAGGAAGACTAGAAAGAAGATAAATTAATAATTTAAATTAATTAATTGTTGAAGTTTATATAACCGTACCAGGCATCCCCCAACCAGACCGTCCCCTGTGTTAGACCCCTCAGGTTCTCCGAACAGCATCCGGGAACAGTGCGCTGTGTGCTCCGCTACAGGAGATTGGAACAGCATTCTTGGGCTCACCCAAGGACCGGAATTTGTGTGTGCCTGCTAAATTTAATTAATTATTACTATTATTATTATCATTGATAATTGTTATTGGTGTTGTCCTTGTTCTAAAGGACTGATAAAGAGATAGACCACAAGAACACAAGCACATAGGGAAAGCACAGAGTTTTAGCAGTAGGTTACCATAGTTGAGAATAAGAGTACAGAAAGAGAAGAAGAAGAGGTAACGAGGAAGAGTCATAAGCTAAAGTCTTGTCCCTCAGCTAAAAGTAATTAACAATTTATCTCAGAATTGGCAACTCTGGCAACCCTGTAACCTGTATTTTGTATCTGTAAACCTATATTCGGTAGAGTGTCTCATCCCTATTGTTGGTATTATCATTAGCACGGTTTATGGTTGTTATTATTATTCTATTATATAACCATTGTAACTGTTGAGAATTATATTAATTCCTAATAAATTAAAGTGTGCCTCAGAAAGCGTTTAATCTAGGGCACAGCTGTTGGATAAAGCTACTGGATCAGGATCAATCTTTTCCCTGTACAAGTAAGTGAAGGATCTCGAGTTAGAGATCTTAATCCCTGATCATTGAAGGAGCCCAGAAGAATTGTCCAGTTGTACATCTTGATCAGTTTATCAAGATACGTATCGGAACTCACTGTTGTGAACTGATACCGTTAAGCCTCAAAGAAAGACAAGCATCGACCCCGCTTGTTTCCATTGATATCTTGTGAATCACTCCCCTCTTGCTAAACGAACTCACAACCAAGACCCCACCCAGGTTGGCTACAAGGATACCCGATTTTGGACAAACCACCTTTTGGGAATCCTGTGTCTAAGTTTGCTGATTTCAGCAGACGCGCCGACCCTCCGTGTAAAGGATCAAGTTGCTACCGGAGCCCTGACCAACTAGGTTGAACAAAGAACAAGGGAAAAGCAAATTTTAATTCAGATCAAAGCAACTTCATTACAAATGTGTGTGTAAAATTTGGGTATCCTTGGAGTAAACTTCAACAATGGATATTTTTTGATTTCGAAAATTAGGAAATTTGCTGGTTTCATTTACGGAATATCTAACTTCTAAATCTAATGAGTCTATTTTCATGCTTGATGTAAGGTTCTTCTTATTGGTTGTGGTATCCTTAATCTCTGGGTAGATTTTGCTTATATCCTACTGCTGTGCTGACCAGACATGTGCAGGAGGGGAAGTTCTGGGGAGGAGGGTTAAGGGCGGCCGAAGGCCGCCGAAAAACCGGATTTTTCCGGTTTTTTACTGGAAAAATCCGGATTCTGGGGGGGGGGGTGAGGGACCCCTCTGGGGGGGGGTGAGCTCAGGTCTGGGGGGGTGAAACCCCCCCCCCCAAGCACACGTATGCTGCTGACTATTGTAGCATGACTGTACTCATTCAAAAGCACTCAACCTGCGATGCACACGTTTTAACATAATGCAAATCTTTTGTCATTGCTCATTTGGAGCACCCATCTCATTGGTTGTGAGCAAACATGTGCAGAAGGGGTAATTTTGGGGGGGGAGTGAACCGGCTGTCGGAGGTTCTGCAAAAAAACCGGAAAATCCGGATTCTGGGGGCTGACGGACCCCTCTGGGGGGTGAGCTCCATTTATGACTGCGAGGTTTCTAAATTCTTTTATGAAACTGCACTCAACTCCTTCCAGGAAATCTACGAAAAAAGGATCCCTGGTTAAACTTTAAGCTTTACCTTCAGCAAGTTTATGGTGGTAGTACCACTAGCGGGATTTTCTACACAAAAGTTTGGTGTTACAGAGCGCATAATTGGCTGGCTACCAGCTACAATCAAAATTGTATTTGAGCTTCAAATGATGTCTTTGACTCCACCACGTGAAAAGGTCTTTGACGGTTTTACAAATAGCTGTTTTGCGTTGACCGATTGCAGACGTAATATAAAGTAAGAACAGTTTATCCAAAAATTAAATCGACTGAGCTTTAAAGGTTGTTGTTGTGTTACTTATGTGAATTATTTAACAGCAAATGCAGTTCTTTGAACCGAAAATTCCGAAAACCAAAGTAAACAACGAAAAAATACAAAATCTTTGTTTTTGATTTTCTCGTAACTGCTTCAACCAAACTTGACCAAATTTTGCATGTATGTACCATGTCTGCATGCGCTCAGGTCGTTTTCTTTGTCGGTCGGTCGGTCGGTCGTCGGTCTGGAAAACACTATATAGTAAGGAAGATACAAACTTTACTAATTTTTAAAATATGCTAAAAACGGAAAACTATTTATGAAAAACTAAAAACGGCCTGAGCGTATACGCAAACTAACTCACACACAAAATTTCAGATGGATTTATAAAGGATTGAAGGAGATATCATAAAGAATAACTGTGCTAAATTTCAAGCCGATTCATAAAGTTTTTAGTTCACGACGCTATCTGTGCAAAAGTCCACCACAGTATTGGTTCTACCACCTCATGGTGTGAAATCGTATTTCTATTTCATTGCTTCTGTCCTTTGAAAATATTGTACAAGACCGACCGGCTTTATCTAAACCTAGTTGTGTCTTTAAATCTAAAAAGTTTGCTTCTGCTGGGAGTCGAACCACGGACTGTCGGATTTGCAAAACGCAAGTCGAGTTAGCCATATCTGCCACAAAACCAACAAGTCGACAAGATGGTAACGTCTATATCATTGGTGCTCTCCATGCGGTTTGTTTCAATGAAAATTTTTCTAGTATCAGTCGGAAATCTTTCGGAATTCTCAGTTAATCACGTAAACTTCTATTTCATTCTGCACACTGATTTTGTTTACAAATTCTTAAAATTAGCACTCTAGTAAGACGCGGACTGAAATAGTGCAAACCAGTGTAATTCTTTTCTCAGTTTACAGGACAGAGATTTAAGTTAAAGGTTCTGGAAATATCCGGCCTGCAGTTGACGTCAATCTAACATAAACTCAGGTCGTGGTTGTCGTTTTAAAATCAGACGTTGTGTGTGACGTTACTGTTGTCAAGTGGCGTGTTCAGAATCATAAAATGCACAAATCATTTTTTATTTAATATTATTCTTAGGGTATATTCGCGAAATTTGAGCCTTTATTGTTCCAAGTCTCTGAGACGAGTAGGTAACGAAACAAAGGAGAAAATCGGGTGAGCGGTGACAGCTCAAGCTCAATAGCTCAAGAGTACATAATACATAAGAGTATGACAAACAGAATACAAATGCAACTGTGCCGAATTGACTAGCTGCCATTTGCCAAACTGAATATTGAATAACCTATAATGAGCTCTGGGCTCCAATTTCCGAACTCCCAAATATACAGGTGTTTAATCACATTGGGTACTGTGGGCAGCATGGACGTTTGTTTGTGAAGGCATTAACATTAGCTGAGGTTCGCATCACTCATCTGAAATCTGAAAGAAATACAAAAATTTGACTCCACTGGGAGTCGAACCGCGGACCTCCTGACTTGCAAACAGGGTATGCTACCATATAGACCACTACTTATCCAACACACAGCTTGCATATCACTGGTGTCTGTACAGAAATACTAGAATATCTCTTATAACCCATAGTGAAATGATCACTTTTATGTATTGTTGTAGAGATTCTGCGCAAAACGGTTGGGCATTAAATCTATGGAATTCTACATTTTATGAACTGTGATTTGACATTTTGCAAGTCTGCCAACCGAAACAGGACCAAATGAAGTTGATGAAGAAAGGCACCTGGTTCGACCAGAAACTCTCCCAACTCTACGGCGAATACGGGAAAATCGTTGCTCGGAATCCCTACAAATTTCTGATCATTTACGGTCTCATATCGATTAGTTTATCGATCGGAATGATTAATAAGGATCGACGGCTGAACACCAAGCCGGATTCCTGGCTTCCCAGCAACGGTCGGTCGAAGTACGAAATCGAAGTCATCAATCAGCACTGGCCGTTCGATGAATTCGATTTCCTGCCCGGTCGATCGTTCGATCCGATGACAGTGGCTCAGGTTCTGGTAATGGCGAAGGACGAAGGCAGTCTGCTGAGAAAACCTAATTTGCATAATGTGGACACGAAAAAATTTTTTGAAAATCTAAATTTATCGGAGACCAACAGTTACGTAAGCCTGATCAGTGAGCTAAATCGATTCTTTATGGAAAGTATTTTTGTCGAGGAAAATGGAACCCGATTCGGCTACGAGGAACTATGTCTTCAGTATCAAGCGGAGTGTTCATTTCGAAATGAACATGTCAACATTTTCGACTATCTGATTCGAAATAATCCGGAAAAGTTGACCTTTCCCCGGGTGGAGCCGATTTCTGCCACGGATCCAATCTACATCGGAAATGTCGTCGGTGGAGTCAGCCTAAAACAGACAAAAAATAAATCCGTCACCAGCCGGCCCTCGTTTCGTCTCACGGATTTCAGCATGATCTATCTTCTTTACTACACCAGATCCGGGCAGCTGGGCAAACGCTGGCAGGAGGCCTTGACTGCTAAAATAGAAGAAATACAATCACAGGACAGCATGCCGCTGAAATTCTACTACAGTCACTACAATTCACTCCCCAAGGGTTACAAAAATGTGGGCGCCGTCGTAAATCCCCTCTTTTCTGTAACCTGTATAGTGCTGCTGATTTTTACAGCACTGATGTCACTGCGATTTCGCAGACTACAATCCAATCGGTGGTCCCTGGATTTGGTGACCTCCAAGCCCTACGTAGGACTCCTGGGGGTCATGGGTGCAATTACGTCGATTGGGGCGACCATGGGGCTGCTGCTTTGGTGTAATGTCAGCTATGGGATGCTGGTTGACATTATGCCGTTTCTAGTCCTGTGTAAGTTCAGATGCTGAAGCAGTCTGTTTCAACAGTACATAATACTAAGAGTACATAATGATAAGAGTATGTCACTAGGCAAGCTCTATGTTATCAGAGCAGAAACTTTGCTCTGTTCGCTAACGGCCCACCCCCCCCGCAAATTAGACCCATCACTTCAAAGAATTTCATGCGCTATGTTTGTGTTCTAAAGCTCGAAGCAGGCCCAAAATTCGCTAAAACACTGCTTGTGTTTTCGAGCTTAAGCACAACAAAGAGCGAGTGAGTAAGCCCCCGTTTCGACTAGGTACTGATTTGCGGGGGGAGGGGGTCACTAGGGACTGATTTGTGGAGGGGATGGGCCGTTAGCGAGTAAAGCATAGTTTTTGCTCTGATAATATAGTGGTCCATTGTAGCACACTCTTATATTATGTACTCTTGATAATACATAAGAGAATGACAGGGACAGGATCATACATGTTCCTGCCCCCCAGACCTGGAGCTCACCCCCCCCCCCCAGAGGAGTCCCTCATCCCCCCAGAATCCGGATGTTTCCAGTTTTTTGAGCAAAAAACCGGAAAAATCCGGTTTTCTGGCGGCCTCTGGCCGCCGGTTCATCCCCCCCAGAATTTCCTTTCCTGTACATGTCTGAACAGGATACACTTTGACTAACCCTGAGGTACAAGATAGATAATATGCTACTGATTTAGTTGATGAAAACTAGCATCGTTCTATGATGCTGTGCTTTTATTAGTCACCAAAGATCGAGCAGCAGTCATTGCCTCAACGGCGCCAGTAGTATAGGAGAGGACAAATGGGACCGGTTTGTACAGGTGTGCTGGAGTCAAATGGGAGCTAATTAATCATACAGGTAAGGTCATTAATCATCGGGTGCAGATGTTCTCAAGGTCATTATTGGCCCATTTTCCCTTTAGCTTAGCTTAGCTTTCTAACATTGTACTAAATTTTTAAAAGTGTTATTGGACTATATTACTTTACTTACGTACTTATCTACGTATTTAACTTTAAGTTTGCTAGACTATAGTTTGTTTACCTGCCTAATTAGTGTTTGTTAATTAACTGTCTAATTAAGTACGTAAATTTAATTAAGTAACATTTTCAAACTTCTATTTACCTGACTGTTTGTCAATGACGCTTCTGCTACCTACTTGCTTCAGAGTTGTAAAGGCCAACTATATTTCTACAAATTATTTCCATTTTCCTTAGCTAAATTTTCCTTGCCTTTATCCTTCTATATGACATATGGACCTTTGTATTAACTTTGAAATGGAAGGAAGAAAATAAACACTTAAGGAATCCAAAATTTGTAGTTACGTACTTCAGATGACATGAGTCTCCCTATTAGCAGCCTTCTAGTAGGCTCATAGGAATAGCATACTGAGGACTCAAACCTGTCACTACTTTTTCTCTCCCTATTAGCAGCCTTCTAGCAGGCTCATAGGAATAGCATACTGAGGACTCAAACCTGTCACTACTTTTTCTCTCCCTATTAGCAGCCTTCTAGCAGGCTCATAGGAATAGCATACTGAGGACTCAAACCTGTCACTACTTTTTCTCTCC